>JAJPUD010001408.1:106242-124224 GCA_023553655.1 Myrmecobius fasciatus | reverse complement strand
CTCTCTCTCTCTCTCTAAATAAGTAAATGAATAAAGTGATGGTTTTGGACCCACTTAAACTTTCTTATCCTATAGACTCTGAAAAGCCATGTATATGTTACTATGACCTTTATTTCTTTTCCCTTTCCATGTCTGAAGTTTGCAACCATTACTTCAACTTTTACAATTTCTTTAATTCCTTTCCCTCTGAGCCAAGGCTATGTCCCTCCTTCCAATTCATCTTCTGGAGTAATTGGAAACCTGTCTTTCTTTGAATTTCTGCTCTGCAGATTTTAAGCCTTGGAGATACTTCTTGCCACAAGAGACAAGTGTCCCACCTTTACCATGTCCATTTTGAGAGAGCTACTACATTGCACTTCATTGGAATGTGTTTTTTTGTTTTGTTTTGTTTTTTTGCTTTTTGCTGAGGCAATTGGGATTAAGTGACTTGTGCAGGGTCACATAGCTAGGGAATGTCAAGTGTCTGAGATCAAATTTGAACTCAAGTCCTCCTGACTTTAGGGCTGGTGCTCTATCTACCGCGCCACCTAGCTGCCCCTCATTGGAATGTTTTGATAATTATAAGTAATGACAAAACTACAGTGATGATTAATAAAAATGATTTGCTCTCATATTCTCTGATTGTAAATATCAACTTTAATTAATAGTAATCAATGTTAGCAGTAAGAGAAAATCCCAACTACTTGAATGCACTTTTAGAGCAGCATAAGATATTTTTCATTAGCAACATAACCAGGGCTTGACCCCCTGAGGCCTAATTCACTAGGTAGGGCCCTAGATTCAGTAGGAACTGGAATACTGATAGTCCATCTTTCTTAAAAATTCAATTCAATTCAACTCAGTTCAATTTGATCCAGTTTAGAAGAATCCAAAGATGATAGATTTAGAAAAATTCTTAACTTATTTTAGTGTGACAAGACTCCTTTGGCAGTCTAGAATGTTTTTAAATACATAAAATAAAATTTAGAAAATAAGGATCATAAGGAAATCTAATCAAACAAAAATAAAAATATCTTTATTTTTTAAGTTCACAGATTCCAGGTTAATAATCTTTGAAAGGTTAGAGGTAGAAAAGACCTTGTTATTGTTGTTCAGTTGTGTCCAACTCTTTGTGATCCTGTGGATCATCAGGTCCATGAGGTTTTTGTTTTTTTTTGTTTTTTTTTTTTTAGCAAAGATACCATATTGCTTTGCAATTTCCTTCTCCAATGGATTAAGTAGCTTACCCAGAGTCATACAGCTAGTTAAGTGTCTGAGATCATTTTTGAATTCAGGTTTTTCTGACTCCAGGCTTGGCACTCTATCCACCGAGCCACCTAGCTACCTCCAAGAAGGGACCTTAGAGATCATCTTTTCCTTTTACATTTTACACATAAAAAATTAAGCCTTAGAAAAATTATGTTTAATTTTTTTAAGGTCATACAAGTATTAAAAAGCACAGCTATGATTGGAACTCCGATCCCTTGACTCTAAATTTGACCATCTTTTCATTATTTCACACTTCCTCAATAAGTACCTATCTATTACTTTACTACACAGAAGAGACTATGCCAGGTGGTGGGGATGAACAGGCAAAAGTAATAATAGTTCCTGCTTTCAAATTCTTACATTCTCCTCCTCAGAGTAAACAATAAAAATACAGACAAGAAAATTCAAAATATATGCAAAAGGAATTTCAGGGGGAAAAAGTGCTAAGAACTGTGGGGAATAAGGAAAAGTCTTTTGTAGCAAGAAGTATTTAAGTCGGGATCTTATGCAGCATTGACACTGAAGGGAATGAATTCCAGAAGAATCTAGAAAGAACATGATCTAGAATCTAGAAGCAAAGTACAATACAGGCTGTGTATCAGTCCTGCAGTCAGAAAGTTTGAGTTGGAAATTCCCTAACCAACTTACAAGTGTGAGAAATCCACTGAACCTCTCTGTGAGCCTCAATTTCCTCTTGTGTAAAATGTAGACAATTATGTTAGTACCACTAACATTTTCCAAGCAATATTGTGTGGGCTAAACAAGGAAATAGAGGTTTGCCAATACTTCATAAAATCTGTGTTATTTATAAGCTATAATTCTTGTTATTATCATGTAAATAAGGACTTTTTTTTTAAAATGAGAAATAGAATAAAAAGGTACAGGCAATATATATTAGTTGTAAAGTTGGATGGGGTACCCCACAGACAACATCATTGCTTCATTGCAGTATTCAAGATAAAGGCGTAGTGAATGAACAAATAATTGAATGTAGGACAATTATGGGGAAATGAGGCACTCTGAGCAATCATGGTCTGCTTGTTAGAATCCTTTCTGAATGCAACTAGCAGGCAAATTTTCCTATTTAAAAACCTGCATAGCAGTTCATAGGTGTATGGACCTGGACCTTAAAGATCATATACTCCCACTCCTTCATTTCCAGATGAAGAAACTGAAGCCATAAGAGGTTAAGGAATTAGCTTTGGGTTACACAGTTTCAATAACTCTCCATTAGTATAAAGTACAAATTCCTGTGTCTGGCATTTGAGGCTCCCTCTGCAAAATGGCCCCAACCTACCTTTCCAGGCTTATTTCCCACTGCTTCCCTACAGGAATCTTTAACTCCAGCCAGAATTAACAAGAAAAACTCTTATTGTTGAGCTAAACAACTCATGGATTTTGGGACTCAAATCCCCTAATCTGTGTTTAAAGATTAACCATCTGTAGAAATTTAGAAAAGAAGCCCATTCCAACAAATAACAGCTCTTCCTTCTTGGTTACTGTTACTCTTAAGTGTATCAGAAAGTCTACTCTTCCTGGGTTTAGGTCCTCAAGAATCTTGGGTGGTCATATTCCCAGTTGTAGCAAAGAGTTTCATCAGATCAGGATTTTTTTTAACTCTATTCTCAATAGTAATGATACAATTTAATAGTTCCATTGGGTATTTGTAAGTATTAGATCTGGTATAATACCCAAGCAAAATATGATGGGAAGAAATAATACTTTAATTCAGACTGGGAAAGACTCTCCTCAGATTTATCATTCATTCATTCATTTTTTATTTCTTTCAACAAAACATTCCATTCAACAAATATTTACTATTATTACCCAGGTCTCTACTAAACTCTGCAGTAGAATATATTAAATAAACAGAGAAAACATGGTTCCTGCCTTTAAGGAGATGACAGTTTCATTAAGCAGTTAAGGAAAAATTCAGGACAGTATATAAAATGTGCCAATGTAAAAGTACAGATAATCAGGGACTTAAAAGGAAAGTGAGATCATATTGCACTGGAGTCATAAAAGGGGTGGAGGAGGTAGGATCTTCCTGAAAAAAGTGGAATTTTACTTGGGTCATGAAGGAAAGATAAAATATGAATAGTCATTGTGTAGTTAGAGGAAAGCATTCTAATGCAACAACTTCATACTGGTCAAACAAGAAGACAAAAACTCGAATGCGCTCTTTGGATTACATAGGTAAAGGATGAATATTCCTAAAAGACCCATGTGTCCTACGTCACAGTTCTATAATTAGAATCACTATATCTAGGGTCATGCTGATAAATGTTTAACAACTAGCTCTCCAGGAGAAAAAAATGTATACAGGACACTTTTTAAGTTTAAGCTTCATTATTAAAACTTTCTCCATCACTTTCTTAAGTCTAAACAATCAACAAAAGAATCAAGCAATGATTTGTAATATTTGTCAATTTTCAAGGTGTAAATGCTCTCACTGAAAATTTACAATCAGTTCTGTTGAGACGGTTTGAGATGGCTCCAGCACATACCTGACTCTAGCAGAGTCATATTTTCAACAAGGAAGGAATCTTCTATCACAGATAAATCTGACACATTGTTTTTTTACAACAAGGACTAAACTTCCATTACTCAATTTCTAGATCATATACCATGTTTACATATTTTTTTTCAGCTACCAAAATCGTGCAGCAATATCAACTGGCAGGCATAGCAGTGTGATACCAGCAAGTATTTATGGCTAGCAATGTTACAAGCCGACAAAGTAATGTAATTAAATAGATCTGATTCTCTGTTGTTCTTTTCATCAGGTACTCCTGGAAAGCTATGTCAAAATTTGCATTCAAGATGCTGACCAATAATGTACATTTTAACTTACCATGGCAAATAAAACTCCACACCATATGGCTGATTAGAAATACTCTCTCCTTTTCTAAACAGCTGGGTGAATAACAACAAGGAAAAGACGGTTTGCAGCTGTACACGGTTATCATCACTTTGATACTGCTTAAAGGAATCTAAGTCTTCCACAGGTATGCACCTGAGATTAGAAGCAAAGAATCTTTCTCATTCAATATGAGAAAATAGCGATGGGAGTTAAACAATATCTTATACAGGTGTCATCATAACAGTACTCCTAAATTTTACCTAGAATAAATGACTCATTTTGCATTTTGTAACCAAATTTTTCAAAGGTCTTTTGGGGAGAAGGTATTACTCTACAGAAGGAAAGAAATTTCAAGTTAGGATGAATACAGGCAAATATTTTTATTATAGAGTTGCTTCTGTTTTCGCCTAAGTGCCCCCAATTTCCCTATCCATTCTACCTCCATCCAGGAGGACCTGCCAAGACAGAACTCTAGATGCCCCTATTTATTTTTTCCAAGTTCCCAGCAGAAACGTCAGCTGCACTGGCTCCAATCAACTCAGGTACAAGCATTTCTCTGGAAGTCCTCTCCAGAGCTGGCTTTAAAACTTAAGTATTCTAAGAATTAGTTTTTTACCATCAAGTCTTACTCAGCACTTTTGGCTTTTCCTGTAAAAAAGGGGGGTACAAGTGGAGTTATTGGGAAAAATCTTCAAACAGAGAATTCTAAACAGATATATTTGAGAAGATTCTTGATTTGTGGTGTGTGACTGAAAAAGTCACCATTTCAGGTAGTTGGAGAAAAAAAACATTTAAAAGGATCTTCCTTCTCTTGCACATTCTCCCCTCCTCTCACTCTTTCTCCAGGCTAATTACTCACCTGGGAGAAGGAAGTAGGTGGTAGTCTGAAATGGAAACATTTTTTTTCAAAACACTAATTTCACTTTAAGTCATTTGTTGTTAGAGGCTTTTTGTTCTTTTCTTCTTTTAATTTCTTCCTCTGGAGACTGTGGCGCTGTTAAATTTGGTGGCTACTTCTCGGAAAGCTAAATATTATGCTTTTGTTGATAGAGAGGTGGAAGAGAGAAAGGGAGAAAGGGAAGAAGGAGGGAAAGGGAAAGGAAAAGGAAAAGGAAGGGGAAGGGAAGGGAAAGGAAAGGAAAGAAGGGGTCAAATGGGAGGGAGGGAGAGAGGAAGGAAAGCAGAAAGCAAAGAAGTAAAAAAGAGCAGAAACAACATATTGTTGTTTTCTATTTTCTATTTCCTGACCTACAAGGAGGCTCCAGGGTACCTTCCTTCCTTCTCTAATATACAATTCAGATGGGCCAGAATGGTTTGAATGAAACATTGTGTCTCTAATATAGTTTTTGCAGGCAAAATAGGCTGGAAGTTCAAGCTCTAAACATGGACTGATTCTGTTCCTTTAGATGCAATTGTCAAAAAAGAATCCTAGGACTTGGAATGGACACATATACCAAAGCTTCTGATTCACTAATTAAAAACTGTAATCTCTTGCTAGACCTACACCATCAGCCAAGAAATGTCAGTCCCTGAAACTGAAAAAGGAGTGAATATTATACACATTTATTTGTGGCTTTCCTCCTGGTGGCAGAAAGGGTTGTTTTGCTTTAATCAGGTAACAAATGGGTAGATTTTTGATATACCTAATGACTCAGTCTAGTTCTGGGCTTTCCCACAATGGGTTCATTTCTGCATGAAGAGTTTTTACTCAATTAATAAGGAGATTTTTGTCTAAGGATAATATCAACTACATCTTTACTATTAGTAATCATCAAAAATTTGAGGGAAATCTTAGAGGGTAGCTACAGGCAGGGATTCCTCTAAATCTGCTCATTGGAAAGTAGTCATATAGCTTAGGGTCTCTTTGCCCCATTTTCCAGGTATTCAGATTTATGGGAAGAAAGGGGGAGAGAGCATCCTCATGTGGTTCAAGAAAACATTTCACTATCCTGGAATAATGAATGAGACTAAGAGCAATACCTAGGGGATAAGATGAACGGTTAATGTTAAAAATAATAATAATAACCAGGAAGCTACCTTTCCTTTATTTCTTACCTAGTCTGCTGATGTTGTAAAAGATTAAATATCAATCAAATATGATCATAGCTCTAGAGCTGTGATTTCATCTCATCCTTTATGCTTTTCTGAGAAGGGGGAGTCCCCCTCTCCATTCTTTGCTTTTCAGCTTCCTTTTATTTACTATCTTCCTCCATAGAATGTAAACTCAATGGCATAGTGAAGAGAGTGTACCATTGCTGGAGTCAGGAGGACCTGAGTTCAAATCTAGCCTCAAACACTAACTACTTCCTAGCTGTGTGACCCTGAGTAAGTCATTTAACCCCAATTGCCTTGCAAAAAAAAAAAAAAGGAATGTAAGCTTCTTGAGGACAGGGATTGTGTTTCTATTCTTGTGCTAAATCTATAATGCTAGGGAAATTTTGGTGGAAGAAAATTTCATATCACAGATAAAATCTTCAGGGCTATTTTGGCTTTTTTTCAAGTAATTCCTCCTCTTCCATAAAAGCTTCCCTGACAACTCTAAGCCACTAGCTTCTTTCTCTTAACCCTTATGATACAGCAAGTTTTCCCAACATATAATAGTTTAATACTATATTGGAGGTTTCCCTTCTACTTGTTTCATGTCTATAAGTCTTATTTAATCAACTCTATTGTCAACTCCTTCAAATCAGAGAATGTGACTTTTTTCCTATCTATTCCCCTAGGCTAGGCACAGGCCAGGCACATAATAGGTGCTTAATAAAAACTTATTAATTCAACATGGTTTTGAAGGACCAAGAAAAATATCAGCAAAGGAGAGCAGCTTAACTCAGCTGTAAATAGACAGAAACCCAACACACCCATAGCATAAACTCTGAGGAGACTAAGCTGTGCCAAAAGACGAGAAAGAGGGCTCTGGAAACTCACATTGATGCTTGAGCACAGAAAGCATCTTTTCACTGGGCCAAGTCCCAAATCCAAAACATACAATCATTGCCTCTGGATTTGTTGAAGAGCAGCAGGCAAGTAGAGGTTCTATTGGCTTACACACACACACACAAACACACACACACACATACACATACACATATACACACACTGTCCACTTCCAAAGCACCGACTTCCCCCACCAGCTGTGGAAAAGAGGATATTGCAGGGTATCAGGGACAAGACAGCAGTGTGCACAAGATTCCATTCTTGTTAGATAAAATGGCTTTACTTTTCTAACCTTTCCAAGCCATCTAACCAATAATCTATCGCCATTGGCTGGCCAAAGTACGAATAGCCTAGAAGAGTTTCATAGTCACTGAAGAAATCTGACTGAGCAGAAATGCAATTGCCCTCTTCAGAAGAAAGGCTTATTAACTACATCAGACCCTATGCTTTTCCCCCTTCTCCTCCTGGATGGAAGATGGAATAACAATTGGTCTGGAAGACAACACCTTAGCTGAAGATTAACCCAAAATAGTGGGAAGATGAAAGAACAAACTGAAGGAGCGAGCTGAAAGAAGACTCAAAGGATGTCATCCTCCTCTCCAGGGGAGAAGCTTATTAACTACAGTATCCTCCTCTTTTTTATCCCATTCCCTTCCTTCAGTCAATCACAGAGGCAGCCAAAACAGCTAACAGAATATATATTTTGCTTTGTAAGGGAGATGCTCACCAATAACAGAATCCCAAGTGGCTGATGGACAAGTACTTGGTAACCCCTAAGACAGTAAAATAATTAAAGACTAGCTGGAGTAGCGATTGGAGAGCGGCTGAGATACAGCACCCAGAAGAGAACACAGGCCAAATAGGGAGAGTACAATGATGGAAGATATAGGTGCTCTATAACATCAGAAGTATGAGTTAGCTTTTTTTCTACGATGATCTGGCCATAAATAGTCCCCACATGTATATGGCCCACAGGTATTTTTTCACATGTATCCATTCTTTCCATGATACCACAGGTAATTTTTTTGGAGCATGAACTCATGTTTAAGAAAAGAATGATTTTAATTACTAAGCTATTGCTTTGAAATAAATGTATCTCTGTCTGACTAGTCAAAGAATGACACATCTGTTAGGTAACAAGAGCTATGATTTCTAAGTGAGAAGATTCTGACCTAGAACCTTGGAGTGACTTTTCTTAGAACTCACAATAAAGGAGGCTATGAGTGCTACCATTTTTTAAGGTAAAATACAGTATTATCAGGTTTCTAATATCCTAGGAAAAGGTTCCTCTGCTCAATTTCCATCATGATCCATATGGAATCTGCTTGCCACATGTGATCTGGACGATGACACACACTGAAGCTGTCTGTTTGGAAGAAGTGGTCTAATGGAGGGTGAGAATCTGAGTGTTTAAAAGAGTCCTTGTTGTCCAGGAGGATTTCAAGGAAAAAGGCAGTCACTGTTTAGAGGAATCTGGTCTTTTTAATTGTGGTTCCTTCTCTCTCTCTGTGTGTGACTCACTCTCTCTCTCTCTCTCTCTCTCTCTCTCTCTCTCTCTCTCTCTCTCTCTCTCTCCCTCCCTCCTTCCCTCCCTCTCTCCCCCTCTTTGGTCATGACCTCCTTTCTTCATATATTCTCTCCCTAAAGGTCACTAGGAACTTGCTATAGCTATTCCATTAGGGCATACTATCAGATAATTGACGCTGCCTGAAATATTAACCAAGAAGAGAAAATATCCTCAAATCATCTAATGGCACCAGCTTTGAGCAGAAGTATCATAGAGCTGATATGTGGACTCATTGCTCTTTAATGGGATTTCCAAGAAACGTTTCATCAAATTCATGGCTGCCACTGACCTGTTACACTGCTCTTTCTCTAACATTTTTCTCCTTAAAAAGCTATTCTCCAGTTTTATGAAATGGTTTGTAGAAGACGGATTAATATTTGTGAAAAGTGAAGGAACAGCACTCTCCCATCCCAAAAGGGGTGGTCAAGAAAAGTCACATGATCATGATTTGGTCAGGACCTGACTTTGGTGAGCTCTTTACCTCCAGATGAACTCAGCACAATGCTATGATTTTATTTCAGGTCAATCACACTATAGTCACACTATTGTAGTCTGAATTAAATTCCCAAAGCAACGTTATCTCTGTTTCTCTCTCTTTTTTCCTAAGCCAAATATTCCTTACCATGTTTCTATGCCTTCTTCACAACATAATTTCTTCTTACTTGCTATTAGCTTTGCTTTTTTTAAAATTCATTTATAATTTCAATTATAATATCTTGTTAGATTATAAATTTATGAGATATATTGACTGTGACATTTTATAGTATAGTATATTCTATAGTATAGTATTTACAATATAGGATCATTTAGTCTGATCCCTACTGGAAATATGAATTTCTATCTAGGGTCTATCTTTTCCTAGTAATGGCCAGGGTGGAAAACAAAGAGTTTTTGGAAGGAGTTTTTCAAACTATTCTAAACTGAATATGCCTTTAAGAAACAAACCTGAAAAAGAAACCAGGGGGTCTGAATGTTAAAGGCCATCACTCTCTTCTCAATATTAACTCATTCAGGGAGGTCCAGTTGCCCTGTCCTGTAGGGATCCATGGAGAATCAATGACAATGAAATAAATGTATATAGTCTCAATGTCCTAGGAGAAATAAATCTTAGAAGAGTCGGCCTACTTGCTGAAATCTCACAGCCCATGAGTATGGTTGAAAATATATTTATTTGTTTTTAAGAAAAAAATTGAGGTGGGCTTTATTCTTCTCTGAGAAATCTTCCTGAGATCCTACTAGCATTTTGTCCTGTACTTCCTAAGTGTATCAAGTTTTTCCAGTTCCACACTCTGGGTCCTTTCCCTGCATTTTGCCCTCTTCTGCAATTCACAAATTACTGAATTTGAATGCTTCACTCACACACGAAAAAAGGACTCATACTGAGTTGTTAGAGACTTAGTATGTAAAACTTTGTTTCCCAGTGATATTTGTATTTTAAAAGGGGAGCCTGGAACTGAGGTATACTGAAGACTTACATAGATATAAATTTTACAATTTTCTTTATAGAATTATAAGGAAATAAAGATTAACTTAAATAATCAGAGGGATATGCATTGGTCATGATTATACCATGCCAATATAATATGTATGATGATGTTACCTAAATTCAAAATATAAAAAATTCTAGCAATGATTTCAGAATGCTTAGCTTCAGATTCCACCTCTGATATTAAACATGAGACCTTAGGCAAATAAATCCTCTGGAGACAATCCTCAATTGTTAACGAGAGACTTAAACTAGATGGTTTCAGCTGTTCCTTCCATTTCTAGATTTTGATCCTATGATTCTAATTTCAAATGCATACAAGTTAAAAACTTTTGATATAAATAAAATCAATGCAACTAAGAAAAGAAGGGAAAGTATCCAGTAGGATGAAGTTTCTACAACAGCCAAAAGGTAAATTGTCAAAGGAAAAGAGTCCTCAAAAGAATAATCATGAACTGTTATGAATAATCATTTGAAAGCTTGCTCCAAATTATTAATAATAAGAAAATGCAAATCAGAATTACCTCTGAGGTTTGACCTCAAACCTACCTTCAGTCTCTCTTGGAAAAGGTGATCAACAATGGCAAAAAGTAATGTTGGAGGGGTTGCAGAGAGATGAGAACACTAATATACTGTTGGTGGAGATGTTGATTGGTCCAACCAATATAAAAGTAACTTGGAATTATGATTTTTAAAAGTATGCAAAGTGTCTATACCTTTTGAACTGGAGCTCCCATTGAAAAGTATATATTCTAAAAATGTCTATGATAAAAAGGTATAATATATACCAAAATATCTGTAGTATATTTTATAGTATCAAAGAAGTATAAACAAAGTCAATATTCATTGACTAAGGAATACTATTGCATGAAAAGATGATGAATGTGAAGAATACAGAGAATATTGGGAAAACTTCTATGAATTGATGAAAAGTGAAAAAAGCAGAACCAGGAAAATGATATAGCTAATGAAAATTAGCTATACAATATAAATTTAAAAGGTTTTTTTGTTTACAAAAAAAGCAAATAGAACACTGTAATTATAATGACTAAGACTGACTTTAAAAAAGTTGAGAAAATGCACACCTTTCTTTATAGAGGTGAAGACTCTGGGTGTATAAGAGTGAATATTTTGTGAGACAGAATTGATTTGTTGGTTGGATTTGCTGAACTGATTTTTTCTCTCTTTATTTTCATTCTTTGCTATAATAGATGGTATAGAAAGAAGAATATCTATCTATATGAAACCCAAAAAAATTCCATCAAAATGAAATGAAATTTTAAAAGCAGAATCAGAGATTTAAACCAAAGTAATGAATTTTTCATAGTAGAAATAAAGAACTGAAGCTTTTGGGGAAAGATCAAATATTTTGAACAAGGGTCACTTCTGATTCTCAAGTTTCCACATGAGTAGTGACTGACAATATGGTACAATAGAAACATCACTGAATGTGGAGTCTGATGTCAACATGCCTCCACAAGTTAAAATATTTTTTGAAAAATTTACTCACAACCAGTAGTGTGCTGGTAATTGTTTAACAAACAATTCTCAAGGGGAAAAAAAGAAAAAAGTATAAGCAACATACTTTTTTATTTTAATCTGCATTATTAACATTTTTCTCCATCACTCTTTAAAGTCTATACCAAGGGTGGGGAAATTTTTTTTCGGTCAAGGGCTATTTGGATATTTATAGCATCATTCATAGGACATACAAAATTATCAACTTATAGATCTCAAGCAGTGGGAAGTTATTGCACCTACTTTTCAGCTCATCATGGCTTGTGGTTGCCTTAGCAAATAAAGCCTGCAGGCGGGACATTCCCCTCTCTTGGTCTAGATAATCATAAAAACAACAAATCAAACTCCAATTTGTAGTATTTGTTGGTCTCTAAATATTGAATGCTCACATTGAAGACTTGACTATGACTAGACGGCCGTAGCAGGGAAAGTCTTTTTTTTTCCTTCTATAAAATAGGAAGGGCAAAATTTCCCCACAAATAAAAAACCAGGAATGAAAGGTAAGTTACTCTTCTTCCTTCCTGGTAAATATCTCATTCCCCTCTATGATGGCTGTTCTATGGGGTTTGGAATGGGTGAAGTTGAGAAGAGGGCGATAGAAGTCAGGCTCAGAAACTATTCTCCCTCCTACAACAGCCCAGAGTGCCTTCAAGGGGTGTTATTAGAAGGAAAAGGCTCCCCATACATCCACTATCTATCCCAACTCTCTAAACACTGGAACCAAGTTCTGGTGAACCTCTAATTACTCCACAAACATTACTTTCATGGACCTGACACAGGGCGCAGGCACACACACTCAAGCATATACTCTCACACCACTGTCGGATGCCACTGCCCATATGGAAAATTTGAATCCATTCACCCTTCCCCAGTGTGCATCTTCAGTGGGGCCAATGAGAGAGTGACAGCCTAGACAACTGTGCTTGGTTCAGCCAGTGTTAAGTGCTTGCTTAGTTCAACCATTGGTGCTCTGAGGCAAAACAACAAAGAAATCACCAATCACTGATCTGGAAAGCTTCCCAGATTATACATCTGCCCTTCTAATTTACACTTCAGAGGATGAAGCTGACCAGGGAGGAGGATTAGAGATTTAGTCTCTCTTTTCCTCTTTATCTATCTGTGGGGGACATCCCCTCCCTCCCATCCCCCCACTTCTCTTGAAAAGAAAAAAGATGGGACTTTTGGTGGGATGGCTATAACTAAAATTTACAAGATAAAATTCCTGGTTGTTAGATATCCATATCTGAATGTCGGAGTCTTCTTCCTTCTGTACTCCAAACACTGGTTGTTTCTTTAAGGGTTCACTAAAGCAGAGAGCCCTTTGGACAGATCAGCTGCCCCATGAAACCTGCCTAGGTTTTGGCTGTCTCTCTATTAAGCTCTCTTTTTGTAGTATAACTAACAATCACAAGGAGCTGGTGAAGCTTCACACAAAGAATGACTTCCATTTAACAGACTGTCCTGTCCTTTGGTAGGGAAGGAAGGATTTCTTTGGGTACCAATATGGAAATAGAATATCAATCAGGATAGGATGGAGCTAAGCATAATACAGACAGAATATTCATAACTGTCAAAGAGACAAGGTGGCGTTATAGAAAAAGAACTGGTCTTCCAACCAGGAGAAACTGAGTGCAACATCTTGCCTCTCATATACATGGTCATGTGACACTGAGCAAGTCACTTAATCACTTAGTGATGAATGTAGCACTACTGGTTGCAGAGTAGGTACCAATCTGGATTGCTGGAGGGAGCTTTCTCATCCTGGAGTTCCCTATCCTAGTGAAATAAAAGGTCTAGTCTCAATGCCCATCCCTGCACTAAATGGCTTCTGACTGATGTAGAGTTGGCAAGTAAAGGTGAGAAAGAAAAGCAAAGAAGAGGGGAAGAATACCCTTTCTCTTCCTGTTTTGGATGGTATTTAACTCCACTGCCCTATTTCCAATGGGCTATGAACTACTCCTGATCATCCTCCCTTTTTCTTCCTACCACCAACCCACCTCCTTTTTCCATAGCACAGCACAGATGGATGGGAAGAGATGATTAGATTTAGAAAGAGAACTGGTCAAGAATAGTGAAAAAGAATATCCCAGCTCAATTTTGAAAGCTTCCCAGAATCAGAGATGTCAGAGCTAGCAAAGACCTTAGATATAATCTAGTCCTACTGCCTCATTTTATAAAGAAAAGGTTTAAGACTCAATGTTGTGAAGTTATTTTTTCTACCTCAAGTTTGAATAGTGGATGTTATTTCTCTTTGGGGCTATTCTTGAAGCTCTTTGTTGCCCATCCAACAAAGCATATATTAAGAGCTATGTCTCCTCCATTTGTTGTTTTGTAAGTTAGAATAAAAGTCTGTATATTCCAATTGTGGGAAATTCAATTTCTCTTTTCTATGTGATCTTTCCTATGGACATCTTCTATGAACAGTTAGTCCCAAAAGAAATGAAAGTTTTTTAAATGTTTTGTTTTGTATGTGCCCAAATCTGAAATACATGGTAAATAACTATTATTCTACTTAAGGCTGGTATTATCTTTAGCCCAATATCTCTACTTGGGGCTAGGAGAACCAGTGACCAAATGAATGGATTTGTTTCTTTCTTTCTTCTTTCTTCCTCTCTTCCTCCCTCCAACCCTCTTTCCTTACCCTTCTGTTTTCTTTCCCTACTTTCTTTTTATCTCTCACTTCCTTCCTTCTTTCCTTCCTTCCTTCTTTTCTCCCTCCTTCCTTTTTTCCCCTCCCTTTCTTTTTTTTATCATTTAAATGTTTCTGCTCTCTTAGGCTCTTATAAGGAAGCAAACTACAAATCAATTTAGAGCATATCTAAGGGCAAATGAGCATTAGGCCAGCCAGAAGAAAAGTGTGTGTGTGTGTGTGTGTGTGTGTGTGTATGCACACACACACATATATATATGTATATATATAATTTATAATATAAGTATAAAAATATATATTTATATATACTATTTCAGAAGGAAGCTTTGAAGCTTTTGAGGAAGAACTCTACCAATGAAAATGGAAGAAGGAACCATGTGAAGGAAATAGGAAATTTCATTGGATTAAGGGAATTTGTGTACCCAAACAACTTTCTTTTATCTTTGTAAACAGTAGCTGAAAAAAAAAATTACCTATCTATGACACTTTGTGTACTTTGCATAAAGGTCCACATAATAAATTTCCCTTTGACTTTAGTTTCCCTGGAGTGATCTATTTCTGCAGGTAAATTTGTATGCTTTTCTTTTGTCAAGAAAGAAAAACCATATAACCCAAAGAACTTCCCTTTTTTTACCCTACCTGCCAAAAAGATTAGACCGAAATGCATTGTCCCAGTGCACTAATTTTATCTACTGGGTGCCTGAAAGCATCTACTACTTCTTCCTTCAGATGGTCTCCATTCTGTTTTATCCTTAAATCTTTCACTGTATTTTTACATGTAAATTGCTTCAAGCCCTATCAGAAGTAAGATATAAACTTTCAATAAATTTACATTTAACTCATGTCCCTAGCTCCCAAATAGCATGTATCAATCATTTATCTATTTATATCAAGGTTGAAAAAAATAGGGATAATAATTGCCTTGTCACAGAGCTTTGTCTTCACCAAAACATGGAAGAACTAAATAAAATATTTCTTTTCCAATTTCTCAAGCACTTTTATGAGCTCTGGAGGGGCTAACAGTATATACTATATAATTTAAAATATACTGTTACAGAAGACCATTAGCAGGGTTAAGATTGCATTGTGAGGTGGCACAAAGGGCATCAGTCAATGAAGCAAAGGGAACAAGGGGGCTAAGTCAGAATTTCTAATCAAGGAGATTCAGTAAGTGTCAACAAGATCCATAGCCAAGAAATCAGAGGATGCAGTAAAAGTGGAGAGCTGGACTGGAGATGGCTCAATTGGAATATCCAGTGAATATACTGTGGGTGGTAAGCAGTTCTTATGCTCAAACATTATCCCAACACCTTCAACAATCATCAGTATTAGTGCTAACAGTAAGGTACTAACAATTGTCTTGCACTGTTCCCTAGTTGTTCTTCCTATCTAAGACCTAACTTCCCAATTAGCCTGTTGGCTCAGCAGTAAAAACTGTATTTTCTCTTATCACCCGCATAGTACCTAGCATAGCAGTGGGAACAAAATGAGTGATCTGGATGAGTGATTGATTAATATGGCACACGTCACTCATTCTGGTCTTTTCCCTAGAATGAGATGAGCCTCCATAGCACTAGGGCTAACCTTGCACAGGAAAAGTAGAAGGAACAGAAATGGTTTATATGGAAAAAATAGCTAGTGACTACTTTGTATGACTTCAAAGATAATGACCCTGGAAGATTTTCTGTACTAAGAAGTATAAAAAGTTAAGTGGTGCTGATGAGAGCATCTCGACCCTTCTTAAGACCCCAATGAATGCTTTTTGGCATGGTATGGATACAAGAACAGAGCTAAGAAGTTTCCAGAGAATCCAGCTTCATTTCCAAATAAGCATGATATTTAACTAAATAGGTAGCATTGACACACTGTATTCCTAAATTGTCTCACCCAAAGAGGATGCTGTAGAGCAGATGAGGAAATAATTAGCCTCTAATGAGACCTATATTAAGGCATGGGGATTATGAATTAGTTGCTCTCCTTAACTCAGTCATTCCTGTATTGCTTTGACTTCAGAGGTGGGCAGGCAGCAAACTCAAAATGAAACAACAATGTGACATGAGAGCAAAAAAAAAAAAAAAAAAAAAGCTAATATCATTTGGGGCTAAATTCATAGAGGTGAAATGTCCAGAACAATATAGGTAACAGTCATGTGGTCCTCTGTCCTGAGCACATATGTGACGTACCACATGGGAACCACATTATTTTAACAAGTTAGAGTGTGTGCAGAGAATGGTGATCACAATGATGACAAGCTTGGAGGACAGCTATAAGGAAAGTAATCTTTCCTTCCAAAAACAGTAAAACAGCAAAAGAAACTGGGAAAGTTTAGTCCAAGGTAGGAGAGTGGGTAAGTATGATAGCTATCTTCAAATACCTGAAAAACCATCATATGGAAGAAGAGTTTAGACTTGCCTTGCCTGATCATTGGGGACAAATCTAGAAGAAATGGGCAGAAGTTACAAAGGGGGCAATTTTCAATGTAAAAACAAAAATAAAAAACAAACAAAAAAAATATTCTAACCATTAGGTAGCACAGTGGATAGATCATTGGGCCCAGAAGACCTGAATTCAAATACAACCTCAGACACTTACTGGCAGTATGATTCTGGGAAAGTTATTTAAATCATATTTTCTCAATTTCTCATATGTAAATGAGCTAGAGAAGGAAATGGAAAACCACTCCAGTATCTTTGCTAAGAAAACCCCAAATAGGGTCACAAAGCATCAGACACAACTTAAACAAATGAACAACAAAAATGTGAAATTAATTATTTTAGGATGTATTGGGTTTTCCATCCCTAGAGGTCTTGAAGTGGAGGTTAGATGATCACTTATCAAAAATATATAGAATTACTGTTTAGGTACAAGTTGGATTACCTTGGTTGTATTGAGTTACCTTCCAACTTTCACTATGATTTCTGGGTATATTTATGAATGACTAGCTTTACCATTTTGATTGAACCAACCAATCCATTCAGTCAAATCACCAGCAACTTAGTGCTTCCTTCCTTCCTTCTTTCTCTCTGTCTACATGGAAAATTATACTCTTTCATGTCAAAGGAAGATACATTTTGATTACTGAGAGCTCTCAAGATATTTTGGGGTTTAGGGCCTAGATTTTTTTTCTTTTCCCCATTTATTTATTCTATCATTTAAAAAAAACTGGGACATGGGGCAGCTAGGTGGCACAGTGGAGGAGGACCTGAGTTCAAATGTGATCTCAGACACTTAGTATTCCCTAGCTGTGGGACGCTGGGCAACTCACTTTACCCCAATTGCCTCAGCAAAAAGCAAAAACAAAAACAAAAACAAAAAAAATCTGGGACAGTTAATTCTTAATTCTTTTATCCCATAGCTTCATTTGTGATTTTCTGAAACAGAACTCCAGAAAACTAAGTTTAGATAAAGCCAACTGGGATTCAAATGAACCTACTAGATCAAGCCTCAAACCCAAATCACTCTGACTCTCATTGGTCAATAATTGGTTCTAGTCCAAGCCTCACTTGGTCTTTATTTGGGTTTGAGCACAAACAGCAATTGTTTTTGTTCTGGCCAGAAATCCTGAGAGTCTCCCCCTCCCAGTTTGATTTTTATTATTTTGAATAGAGGAACTAGGTCATCTTTAGCCTCATTTCTTACCTAACCTATAATCACTCAATTGTTATTGCCTCAAAGTGAGACCTGGGAAAAATTTTAGCTTAAAAAGGCCAACATCC
>JAJPUD010001408.1:48782-96242 GCA_023553655.1 Myrmecobius fasciatus | reverse complement strand
AAGTTAGAGGAACGTAATATAGTTTACCTCTCAGACCTGTGGAGATGGAATAAATTTATGTCCAAAGAAGATCTGGAACTACTAATTGAACACCAGATGGATAATTTTGATTATATTAAGTTAAAAAGTTTCTGTACAAATAAAACTAATGCAGACAAGATTAGGAGGGAAGCATCAAACTGGGAAATCATCTTTACATTTAATGGTTCTGATAAAGGCCTCATTTCTAAAATATATAGAGAATTGTCTCATATATATAAGAATTCAAGCCACTCTTCAATAGATAAGTGGTCAAGGGATATGAACAGACAATTTTCAGATGATGAAATTAAAATCATCTCTAGTCATATGAAAAGTTGCTCCAAATCACTATTGATCAGAGAAATGCAAATTAGGACAACGCTGAGGTACCACTACACACCTGTCAGATTTTTTTTTTTTTTTTTTTTTTTTTTTTTTTTTTTTTTTTTTTTTTTACTGGGACACTAATACATTGTTGGTGGAACTGTGAACGGATCCAACCATTCTGGAGAGCAATTTGGAGCTATGCTCAAAAAGTTATCAAACTGTGCTTACCCCCTTTGACCCAGCAGTGTTTCTATTGGGCCTATATCCCAAAGAGATCTTAGAGGAGGGAAAGGGCCCCACATGTGCAAGAATGTTTGTGGCAGCCCTTTTTGTAGTGGCTAGAAACTGGAAACTGAAGGGATGCCCATCAATTGGAGAGTGGCTGAATAAATTATGGTATATGAATGTTATGGAATATTATTGTTCTGTAAGAAACGACCAGCAGGATGATTTCTGAGAGGCCTGGAGAGACTTACATGAAATGATGCTGAGTGAAACTAGCAGAACCAGGAGATCATTAAACATGGAAACAACAATACCATATGACGATCAATTCTGAGGTCCATGGCTCTCTGCAACAAAGAATTGTCTCAAACCAGTTCCAATTGTTCACTGAAGAAAACCATATACACCCAGAGAGAGGGATGTGAAATATGGACCACAATGTAACATTTTCATGATCTCTAATGATGTTTGCTTGCATTGTGTTGCCTTTCTCTGGTTTTCTTTTTTTTCTTGTAGAGAGGATTTTTCTTACACAACTTGTCAACTATTATTACATTATTAACATGTAGTGGACTTCCTGCCATCTAGGGGAGGGGAGGGGACTGGGGGTAAAAGTTGTAATGGAGAGCTTTGTAAAGATCAATGCTGGGGAACTACCCTTACATATGTTATACAAATAAAAAGCTTTAATAAAAAAAAAAAAGAAAATTTCAGGTAGCACTTCCCCAAATGGTAAAGATCAGAAATTATTCACATCTTTTCATTCTATGTGACTCATACCAATGGCCTCCATAATAGACTGTCCCAAAATGCTGATGCAGGAGTGTGCTGGTAATGTTTGCCAACTGGCTCTTAGAAACAAAAGCAAGATACTTTTTAAATTTAAACTGAATTATTAACATTTTTACACCACTTAAGAATGAGGGGATAAGAACACGGAGAAGAAAGCTCTGTGTGACACCATCAGACTTTCCTCTGGCAACCTTTTCCAGTTTAATTGACTGGAAAGTGGGATTAAATGTAAATAATATACAGGTAATAAGTAGCAGTTCAATTAGTCAGAACTCAGGTCCTCTGGTTGAATGTTCAGCCCTCTTTATAACATACTGTGTTGTGTCCAATTCCATATTTATATTTAATCGGAGTTTAAATAATGACTAAGATTCTGTAAGAGTAAATAAATTACTTACTCAGTATTAGGTAAGTGTCTAGCCCCCTTAAAGGTCCTCTGCCCTATACAAGGATTTTTTCTGGTTGCCCCATTTTTTAACTTTTTCCAAAACCTGTAACTCACAATTAATTTTGTTTTATTTTTGTATTAACTTATTCATACTTATCTCTCTCCAGTAAAATCTAAGTTCCTTGAGGGCATGGAACCAAGTTTTTGTCTTTGAATCTCAAGTCCTTAGTACAATTCTCAATAAATACTTACTAGATTGAATTAAAATTAAATTTAATTGCAGCTATATATGAAGTCTCTCAGCACCCTCAACACCAGAACTTTAGGGGTTCAAAGCACAATCCCTGAACCACTAAATTGGAAGGACTTTGAAAGGGCCATTTAGTCAGATCCTTATCTGGACAGGAATCCTCTCAAATAACATCCTGACAAGTAGCCATTGGCTCTTTTCTTGAAGGAAGAAAACAAGCCTTTATTAAACACTTTGTTCCAGTCACTGTGCTAAGAACTCATAACAAACTAAGTAGCTGATCTTTTTATCCTCATTTTTGTTGTTGTTATTATGTCCAACTCATTTGGGTTTTCTTGGCAAAGATACTGGAGTGGTTTGCCATTTCCTTTTCCAGGTCATTTTACAGATAAGGAAATTGAGATTTACAGTGGTTAAATGATTTGCCCAGGGTCACAGAGCTACTAAATGTCTAGGTCAGATTTCAGCTCAGGTCTTCTAAACTCTACTGTACCACCCAGCTGCTTTTAGAGGTCTTACAGAAACTTTTGGTGAAAGAGAATTAATTTTGGATAGTTCTGATGTTAGAAATTTCTTTTCTTCAAGCCTAAATCTGCCTTCTACAATTTCTACCGCCTGTACCTAGTTCTGCCATTTGGGACCAAGCAGAATGTTCAATCTTTCTTCTACTCAAGAGTTTTTCGAATACTTGAAGACAGGGGGCAGCTAGAAGGCCCAGTGGATAGAGCACCAGCCCTAGAGTCAGGAAAACCTGAGTTCAAATCCAGCCACAGAAACCTAACACTTACTAGCTGTGTGACCCTGGACAAGTCCTTTAACCCCAATTGCCTCTCAAAAAACAAACAAACAAACAAAAACCTTGAAGACAGAGATTATTCCCCTCCCTAAGCCTTCTCTTGACACAATATTCCAGGTTCCTTCAGCTGGTTTGGAATGCTCTTGAATTCCCTTCCAGACCTGGTCACCTTGCTCTGGTCAGGATTCCACTTCTCAAAATCTTTCCAACAATGTGATATCCAGAATTGAACAGCCTGTTCTAGCTACTATCTGACTAGGGAACCGTGCAAATGGAGACTATCTCTTGCTTCAACTTGGATCTTCTGCATCTATGAAACATGGCACCTATACAGAAGGAGGTACTGTACTCCATGAGCAAAGGAGAATTTTAGAAGCCCCAAGGAAATGCGGACTGGGCAAATCCAGAGCCACTTCCATTCTAAATGTCCTAGCTGACTATCTGTGCCAGACTTGTGGTAGTGCCTTCTGATCAACCACAGCCAAACCCAGCATACCCTGACTCCAACTTTGTGATGTCATTGGTTTTTGGAAATGATGGGTGAACCACAACAAACTTGCATTGCCTTCAAATAAAGCTTATATCTTCTAAACTTTAAAAAAAAGCTTTAGAATTTGGGTCTTTTGATTTAATTTTGAATATTTTAGCAATAAAATGGATAATTTTCTTTTATCTTCTCCCAGAAAAACCTTTACACCCTTTTTCTTATTGGATAAAATCTAAACAAATTGGAAAAGGAAAAGAAAGGATGATGATCTCATCCTCATTCTCTCAAAGAGCCACATCCCTCAAATTGATAACATCAGGAGCCTATTTTTTTGATGTTTATGATGTAGATTCTGAGTTGACATAAAATTCTCACTTACTTTTTCCTGTTTCTTTTTTTTAAATGTGCAAAATTAGAGCAATTCTCAAATTGTGTGTGCATCAGAAAATAAAAAGAAAGAAAAGAAAAATGTGTGAGTTTAAGGAATAGGCTTTCTGACCCATTAAGGCTTGAATAGAAAATTCAAGTTGATCCACTCCAAATTTCCTCATTTTATAGAGGAGGAAACTGAAAAATTATGCAGCAAGCACAGAACTGATTAAATATTAACATATCTCTCTTTCTCCTCAAAAACACATTGGGACAGTCCCTTATTTTTGGCATCATAGGGGAAATTTCCTATGCTGCTTATTTAACTGGATACTGCCTGGCTGCATGGGTAAAAACAAAAGTTGCCTGAGTTATTGGAAATTTATGTTCTTTCCTGAATTTCAGTTGGGCCATACTAACATTGCATCTGCCACAGGAACAGCTGAAACTCTTCGGAGTCTCTATGTCTCTGTTAATAAATAATTTTGTTAATAAATAATGATGAGACAATACTAATATTAGCACAAGGTGAAACCTTCTTTGAAAGTCCATTTACTCTAGATTATTTTGGTATTTTGCCAGTATCTGCCCTCTTCAATTTACCTAGAACACCCTCCAGATCAGAACTCCAGAGAGTATGTTCTCCTCCCTGGGTAAATTAATTCCTTCAGTTTTGGAAATCTGCCCCTAAAGGATGAACTGTCCAAACTAAAGAATGAAGACAATCTCACCTATTTCACTCTAAATACTTTACCAATTCCAAACCATGTTTCATATCTATGTGATCCCAATAACTGGCCAAATGCCCTGCCATTACCCTTTCTATCTATCTTCCATTGAAAATAATAATCAATCAGTACTATCCTGGCTTCTTAAAAGAGTTTGATAATTCCTCGAAGGCTCCCATCCACCACTCTGGTAAATCTTCAGGCCAAAATTTTCTACTCTGGACACCACACCCTTAAATGTACTGTTTACCTCTAGAAAAATGGGAGTTTCTTAAAAGCAGCAAGAGCCTGCTTTTTTGTATTTATTCTCAGGAGCCTGAAAAGTACGTGGAATTTAACAAACAGAATCCCTGAGAGAGAAGAATTAAGTAATCTGTAAAATATAAATGACTACAATGATGATCATGTCATTGCTGATGATCCCTCTTTCCTTCCTTGCTTCCTTCCTCCCTCCTTTTCTTCCTCCCTCCCTTTCTTCCTTTCTTCCTTCCTTCCTTCCTTTCCTCTTTCTTTCCCTCTCTCCTTCATTCCTTCCTTTCCTCCTTCCTTCCCTTCCTTTCCTCCTTCCTTCCCCTTCTTTTTCCTTCCTTCCCTCCTTCCTTCTTTCTTTCCTTCCTTCCTTCCTTTTTTCCTTCTTTTCTTCCCTCAAGGCATTTAATACCCAGCATTTTGAGAGATCTGATACCTTTGTCCTACTCATTTCCAAAAATTCCCCTTTCTCCCTCTACCAAATGTGGAGTCACAAATATTTTGTTAAAACCGAACCAAACCAAACCAAAACCCCAGTGAATTCAATTTGAAATTATTTGCATAACTTGAACTTTTTTTTGGGGGGGGATAAGGAGAATGGTAGACTACTCCTGAGATGGTAATAATAATGATACTTTATAGGTATATAGAGCTTTATAGTTCTTAAGCTTTCACATTTATAATTAGTGACTTACCTTTCTGAGGTATTTAACTACCTTATTATACTTTTTAAAAATTAATTCTGTATATATTCTCCCAGTAAAGGGTAAGCTACTTAAGAGTAGTTATTATGTCATTATTTTTATGTGTCTCCCTAGAGTCTGAAAGAGGGCCAGGCACACAGTAGGCATTTAGAAAAGTTTGTTGATTGATTTATTTATGATCTCATTTGATTTTCATCATACTGTATGCAACTGGCAGGAAAGTATTACCATTCATTTCTACAGAAATGAGAAAACTGAAAGTCAAAGTGGTTTTTTTTCCAAGGTCACATAACTAGCAAGTAGCAGAGAGGAAACTAGCTTCTTAGCTAGTGAGTTTGATAGGCTATGGTTCTGGCCCAACATAGAAGTTCTCATGTCCTTTTGTTCTTAATGTTTGGGGCTGAACCCTTTCTGGTTCTGGACTTTCCAGGCAAGGAGCCAGCTGATTCCATGCTTTCCCCTTCTCCCAGACACATGCCACATGTCCCATAACACTGTGAGGCTCCAAACAAAGAGCTTTATTCCATGAGGAGCCAGGCCCAGGACATTTGCCCCCTGGGAATAAAAAAAAATCACAGGAGGTAGATTAATTCTTTCCGGACTGCAGCCCTTTATATCTAACATCCTTTTGGCACAAGCCCACCCATCAGGTAGCAATATATATTGTTCAGACATGCATTGTTTGGGGACTTTACAAGCTTTGTGATGACAAGGATCATGGAAATGATGGTAGCAAATCTCTGTGCTTAGTTTGGCATTGCATGTGTTACAGGGTAGAGTTGTTGGACTTTGCCTCCTGCCTCTTCAGCACATTTGAATGGAACAATATTCATTTTTCACATTAGCGTTAATAAGCCCTGTTATGAGAGGGGTCAAATAAGGCAATAACTATGGCAGAATGAGATGGACAGATAAAAAATTAAGCTCTCAGTCTAAGGTGGGAACTGACACGCTTGGAAACAAGGAGGACCAGTTTTGGCTCAAGAAGAACTCTATGCCTGGGAATTAATAGTACTTATGAATTTGCCTCATGAAAGCTGAGTAAGAATACCTCTCATAACTCTACCTCCAAAGGACTGAGACTTGGTTATATTCCTGGAGATTTTAGCTTCTGACCAACAGGAAGCCTGAATCCCAGATCCCAAAGTTTCTTTTCATAGGTTCTTCTAGTGTTCAGAGGATGCTTTTTCCAGATGGTGCCTAACAATGACTGTGCCAGATTCTACAGCTTAAGTAAATGTTGCCATCCCCCGGCTCCTGCCAGGAAAAGATGGAAGGCCTAGTCATTTCTCCTGGCTCCAGTGATCCCTTCCCACAAGAGAGCAGAAAGCCCCACATTGACTTGGGCAGTCTTCTTGGAGGATGGACACTTCCAAGGGCCCTTTTCCCTCACCCCATCTGCAGGACCTTCTGGCTGAGTTGCATTCACTGAGAGCTGCCAACCCCCAATCAACAAGGGCAGAGGAATGAGTAGCCAGATGCCGACAGAGGACACTGAGCAGGAAAAGAAGGTAGATTACCATGAAGGGAAAGGAAGAATGCCCAGAGGGCCCAAATGGCAAAGCCTCAAGTCTGATCTTGTCTAATTTGGGAAGTTTACCCCATTCAATCTTTGAGTCCCTGCAGGTGTTTCTCCACCTTACTATTAAAAATGGTTTTAATATTGGCAATGATCCTGCTAATATCCATGATTTAGGAGGAAAAAATTATTCACAGTCCCCCTTCTCTGTATGTCTCTGTCTCTGTGTCTCTGCCTCTTTCTCACTGTCTATGTCTGTCTCTGTCTTTCTGTCTCTGTGTCTTTCTCTGTCTCTGCTTGTCTGTCTCTATTTGTCTCTTCTCTCTGTGTCTCTGTCTATCTCTGTCTTTCTCTGTGTCTCTCTCTGTCTCTGCCTCTTTCTCACTGTCTGTCTCTGTCTCTCTTCTGTGTCTCTGTCTCTGCCTCTTTCTCACTGTCTCTGTCTCTTTTCTGTGTCTCTCTTTGTTTCTATTTGTCTCTTCTCTCTGTCTCTGTTGCTGCCTCTTTGTCTCTATTTGTCTCTTCTCTCTCTGTCTCTGTGTCTCTCTGTCTCTGCCTCTCTCAGTGTCTGTCTCTGTCTCTCTGTCTTTGTCTCTATTCCATGTCTCCCTCTGTCTCTGCCTCTTTCTGTCTGTCTTTTTTCTGTGTCTCTCTCTGTTTCTATTTGTCTCTTCTCTCTCTGTCTCTGCCTCTCTGTCTCTATTTGTCTCTTTTCTCTCTCTCTGTCTTTCTGTCTCTGGCTCTCTCTGTCTCTGCCTCTTTCTTACTGTCTGTCGTTATCTGTCTCTCTATCTCTCTTTCTCTCTTTCTGTCTCTCCTTCCTGTGTCCTCCTCTAGCTTTATGGTATTCCCTCCACAATCTCCTAAGGAACTCCAAATTTTTACTGCTCCCTCCCTCGTCACCATAGATGATCTCTAAAGCCAAAACTGAGCTCTTAGATTCCTCAGAGGCAGGTAGGAGGCCCACTGGACAAAGTCCCTAGCATAGGGCCTGACGCATAGTAGATGCTATATAAATATTATTTGTTGTAGTAGTAACTGTAACAGTAGTGATGGTGATAGTAGTAGTGTCAAAGAAAGGTTCCTTTGGTTAAGGGAGTTAGTAAACCAATCCTGGAAGTATTAATCCCTGATAAAAGTTAATATAAGGATTCTTCCAAGGAGTTTTTATACTTGAGCATACTTCAGAGCATCCATTCAAAGGTATGAAAACTAGGATGAAATCTGGGCCGTAAACCAGCCAGCAGAGGCTACATTTGAGAACTCTCATCCTGCAGTCACTTCTTTTGCCGATATACACGGCCAGGTAGAAAGGACCAAGAATATCTCACTTGAAAGGTTAATGTGAAAACAGGTCTGTGGATGGATGCTAGTGTTCTCCAAGCAAAAAGACAAAGAAAAGACAGAGCCACATCTGTTGAAGACCCCGCAAAGAAAGGTTTTGTCATCAAAGTCCTTGGCACTGTCAGATGTTGACATGATTTTATCAATTTAAATGACATTCAAGAGGAAGCTTTTCCATCTGCTTTGCTGCTACACCTTAAGGACTATGGGACCTTTCCATAAGATTTGCATCAGAAATTTTCCATATGTTGATTCTCTCTTTTCGAATGTGAGCTCCTTGAGAGCAAGAACTACTTTACTTTTCTATTTGTATCTCAAATGTTCAACATAGTACACAGTAAGTACTTAATAATTTCTTTGTTCATTCTTTCTTCCTTGTTTTAATAATGAAATCTATTAAACCTTGCCCAAACATTTCCAAAGAGAATCTTTGGGATTCACCCCAGAATCTAACATAAGAGTCAATAGGAACCATGAGTCTAACCCTCCAAGAAAATAGATTTCTTCATTGACACTTATTCTGAAATAAGTTATGTTTTCTTATTATCTTTAAATTCACATTTAAATTCATATTTCCATTCTGAGTCCAATGTGCAAATAGAAAAAATTATAGCCTTGATGGAGTTTATCAATCTTTGGAAAGCTTTATGAGCATGTACTCATATTCCCTCCTATTCCCACTATATCCATCCTGAGAAATGATAAACTAGGAAAAGTGGCTGGAAGTCTTGCCTGAATTGTCAGAAGGGGTAACTGTGGGAATCAAAGTAAGATCTCAGGCAGCTTGACCTTTAAATTAATTTTCTGCTAAGAATCCTAATCCAAAGAAAGTTTGAGTCCAAAAGGCAAAGTGTAAACTATGTTTTTCTGGAAATTACCTGAAAAAGCAAAGCAGACTATGTTTAAAGGCCTAGGGAGTGAATATAGTCTTCAACCCATCACACCCTGGACTGTTCATGGTAAAGACTATTAAAGTTGGTATAATTTCATATTTTCTAAAATGCTTATAGAACACTGTCAGGCAGATGTATCAAAGTTCAAACAAGCCAAGGAAACAGTTAAACATCCAGATTGTTCCTACCTCTCTCCCAGGTGATTACTACCAAGAATAAAATAAAACAAAGTTTCCTTAAAGGTAAAAAAAAAAGTCAACAAATTTGGGCCCAAAGAAAAGATGTAAAAATATACCATCTTCCATTTGACAAAGAAGTAGGGGATAAAGGATATGGAATATTGCAGGTGTAGAAAGCAATGAGATTTTGTTGTTTAACTCTGTGTCAGGGAAATCTCTTTGTGCAGTGGGGAAGAAGGATAAATTTGGAAATGAAACTGTTGTAAATACAAATAGTATCAAAAAAAAACTTTTAAAAAATAAGAAAAAAATAAAAATGTTTAGTCAGTATTCATTTACTTACTTTTATCAAATAGGAAGCATAATAAAAACAAAACACAACTTTTGTCTTTTATTTTTTAATTTTAAAATTGTTTTAAAAAAATGTTAAAGTGTTTTTATGACCATCTTTCCTATCTTAATCAATGACTACTTAGACCTACTATTTTTCAGGCACTGAATCAGCTATTGTATCACAATGGGATACAAAAAAAAATCTAAAAAACAAAACAAAACAAACAGAAAAAAAACCACTCAAAAGAGAACAATCTGAGAGTGACTTCAAACTCAAAATAGGTTAAATTGGTTGGCCTGGAAAAAGTCCACAATGGATGTGGGGGAGCAGAGCAATGGCCCCCCTCCCTTTGACCTCTGACCTTTCCACAGGCCCTGGCACTAACTGGAATTCCCTGAGAATCTAGTACGGAGCCCTTGCCAGGTTATTAGCAGAGGCCTGCACCCACAGCAGCTCTGCTGGAAATGCTCTAGCAAATGTCTAGATGTACACAGCTTTAATACACACAACTCAAGCTTCTGTAAACCTCCTACAAACAAGGAGCAGCATGTACAGTATTCCATATCAGGGTTTGAAGGGCTGCATATGGTGCTCAGTTATAACAGCTGAGCTTTAAAAAGTACAACTTCTCATCTCACTGAACCAGAGCCCAAATAAGGCGGGTAAAGAAAAAAAACATGAATCCAAGGGGCAGTGAAGTATAGTTCATGTGGGGGAGACCCTTCTACATTAAATATTGTTTTTATTATAAATTTCTGTTTATTATCTTCTCAAAAAGATATTTTGCCAATCTAAATAGTACCCACTGCTATAATCCCAAGATTATCATTTTAACTATTAAGTAGATATGTTCATGAGTCTCTAGATCATCACTTTATAGATTTGGAGATAGATGGGTAAAAAGTAATGACAGGCCTGGATAGAGAGCTAGCACCAGATTCAGAAATAGCTGGTCCTAAGTCTTGCTTCTGACACATGCTGGTTCTGTGACTCAGAGCAAGTCACTTAAATTGCCCCAAGGAATCTAGGACTATTAGTTTCAGAGCAGGTTCTGACCCATACTGGCAGAGGGAATTTCTTCTTGGGGAATTCTCTATATCAATGACATTTCAGGTACAGGCTGAATGAAATCTTTTAAAAGTAGAATATCTATCTCTCTTCTTCTTCCCCCCACCCTACCAAAAATATCTTCTCTGGAATGGCCAGGTGGCCAGAAGAGCCAACTCCTGGGGAGCTCCCCTCTTGCCTTCTTTATGCGCCTCTTCCATGGCTCTGGCTACCCCCAAACCATCCAGGCTACTTGGCTGCTCACACAGCCTGGAGGAGATGGGAGTCACCAAGTCTATCCTTTCCAGGGAAATGGAGTTTCACCATGCCTTACCATCTGCTCTGTAATTGCCCCTTAAGATGCTCCAGGCCTTATGATTTACTCTGTCTCTGGGCCTAGCAGACCCCGGGCAGTGTCGTCTGACCTACTGATGAAACCTAGAATCCCCGAACTTTGCCCCCCACCCTGCTGCTTTGCACTTAGGATTTCTGGACCTATCCAACTGTCTGGCAAGTGGACTTTCTTTGATGTGTTGTTTCCCCCAGCCAGACTGTGAGCTCCTCCAAAGCAAGGACTATCTCACTTTTCTTATTTGTTTCCTCTCTGTTTAGGCTTTTTTAGTGCCTTTTAGTCCTTTTTCTATAGAATGCCTGGGGAGTCCAGGTGGAGAAGAGCTTGGGAGGAGCAGGAAGAAGCAAGTTTCCTGGAATACACAAGAAACTTTTACTTTCTGTTTCTGATGCCTATAATGACTTTCTTCAGCTTTCCAGCCAACTTCCCGCTTCTCCCTCCCCAGCCCCCTGTTGCTGCACGCCATCCCCCAGCTCCAGTATAAAGTTTGGCTTTTGCAGCATGAAGCAGCTGGGCCAAGCTACCAGCGAATGATAATGACCTCAGAAATCTGCTGTTAGCTCGACAACAATAGGGTGCTCAGTCTACTGGAAAATTGTGTTCATCAGCTAACTCTGCTCAGTTACTAATTGACATTGCCAAATATTTTAAGAACAATTGGAATGCACAAGCAAAAAAAAAATGAAGATCTTAATCCTCAGACTTAATTTTTTTTTGGCCTGTTTTGTTTGCTTGGAGCAGGCGATGGCTATCACAAAACCAAATGGGGGAGGGGAGAGAAAAGAGAGGGAAGAAAGGGGGAAAAGGCAAGAAAGAAAGAAAAACTATCATATCACTATCTAGCCTATGTATGTGCAAAGATGTCCTATATAAAAGCTTCTGATCTGTTCCGTCATTTGGGCCCAAATACCATCTGAGACTCATTGTTTAAGGAAAATTCCACAAACAAAGAGAGCACAAGGGTTCTGAGCCAGCTGGTCAAATAATTCTTGCCCACCTCTAAATACTAAACAAGAAGTAATGAAGGTTAACAATATTTTATTTCGTCTTTGCCTCCCTTGATTTCCATTGATCATGTAACTTGGCCTACTTTATTTAATGAACTGGAGGGTCAATGCATTCAATTACCCCCTTCCCACCATCAAGACTTCAATTATCCCCACACCAAAATTATGGGAAAATGCAGAAGGTAACTACCCTGTTGGATATAATGAATAGTATCGTTTCTTACTACATTAAGTTTTAATTATTCGGTGTGTTATTTCTGAAGCAAAATCTGAAAAACACAAACTTTTTTTTTTTTTAGCCAGAAATGAGATAGGCCGGGATGCCAGCTTTGATATGTTTTTAGGGGAATGATGCAGAGATTAATTCCATCAGGGGGTTTGCATACAATCAGGCAACCACAACCAGCATAGGATGAAAACATATGTACTGCTTTCTACATGTCAGGGAAGGAAAAAGTGTGCTTCAGAGTTTCCTGTTTCCTAATAGTTTTCCTTTGTATTGCCTGATATGGCAGAAATGCTATCTACTATTGTGTGAAATTATTGGGAAGTCAAATAAACAAAAAAAAATTGATAAAAACAAAAAGAAAAGGACAGGGAAGTGATCTGTGCGTAGTCTAGTTTTGTCCATTTTTCTGTTAGAAAATATGACCTCTCAATTTGTCAAAGGTCCTAGTTTTAGCAGTTGATCTTAAGCTTAGTTCTCAGCAGTCTGGAGAGCTAGAGAACAAATACATTTTCTGGTTCAGTGGAGTCATTTTCACATGTTCACTGATTCAAACATTCTTTTACTCACATAACAAACAGCTGCATACCACATTAGCCTAGCCAGTGACAGTCACACATCTCGGCAATAACTGTTTGATTGCAAACTTGACCCTTTCTTCTTCTCAGCCTGAGCAAGACATTTTTAAACAGCCACTCGGTTCTCAATCCTCCTTTGCAAAGAATTACATCAGATAACAAAGGGCTTCTCTGCCACTCATTGTAAGCCTTCTTCTGGAGATCTGTTCTAAGAGGCTCTCTGTAAAAAGGTTTTTTTTTTTTTTATGATGAATTCAGAACTACTATCATGTTAAGAGCAGCGATTTATAAAGAAGAATTCATTGGTTGAGATCTGAAAAAAATAGTTTCTCAGGCCCTACTGACCCAGTTTTCAACAAAAAAGAGAATCAAGTGATGCAAATGAAGTTTTGAGACATTGTTATGCTGTCTGAGAAATTTGTAAAACCCTCCATTTTGCAGTAATTTCTTAATAAAAGCCTCAATAAGTATTGCATTCTTCCTTACAGGTCCAAAGACTTAGGTCTTCACCTCGCAGGTTTCTCTCTAACAGGTAATGGCAAAATGCCAACTATGCTACATTGAAAGATATATCTGGTTTAATATAATTTATGCCAAATCACATTTTTTCTTGTTTTTAAATAAATTGACTTGCCAGGCTTTGTTGAGTGTTTTTAGTCCAAGGAAAAAAAAAATAAAACAAAACTTAATGCAATAGATTTTTGACGATGTACACCAAGTATGTAATTTCTTTGTTGCATTCATTTCCAGACTATTTATGAATCTGAAATAGACATTTTTAAGAGAAAAACTTTTCTTAAGATCACGCAAAAAGGAATCAACCAGTAGGCACCTTTATCAACTGATTTCAGGGTAAAAATAAAAAGTTTGTAGATTACTCCCCTGTAGTTTTGTTTTATTTTCTTTCCCAAACATATATAGTTTTGGAGTTAAGGAATTCCCCAAAATTAGAAAAGTGAGAGTGGATTCCTTCAACACAATATGTATTTGGAAATAAAGAAAATGATGGAGATGAGGAATTAGCACAGCCAGAAGGCGAGAAAGACAGGCTAAATGTGTCATTTACAAAGCTAAACATTTAGTAGTAGACTTAACAGATAACATCTTTTAGTTTTCAGCAGATTTTGGATTTTCAAGGAGCTCTTGAATTCTGTCAGTGTCATGTCAGGGTCTTGTCCCAAATTTCAGAATGCCCAAACTCTCTTTCTAGTTCTATTCCCTAGGTTTCTCTAATCCAATATTAACAGAATTGCACTATCAGGCAAGAGAACCCTTCCATCTGAGGCCAAAGGAAGGTATAACCACTGTTTTATGGAGGGTTATGGTTCTTTCCCTCCAGTCCCTGAAAACAGCAAAGTTTTATAAAGTACTTTTAGTATCAGGCCGTGAAAAGCGGAAACTAATCCCTTTTATCTTAGCACTTTCCAGTCACTAAAAACAATTTTAATCACTCTCCATACTATGAAATTAGCCCCTACGTGGTACTCGTTATCCTATTTAGAATTTTCTAATGTGTCTCACCAGTAATAAATCGCCAACAAGGCTATGGCTCCTAGAGTAGACAGTGTGTTTCATGGGTATTTAAACAACAGCATTAAGTACTATAGGAATCTGTGGAATGTGGAGCACAGATTTATGTGTCTTAAGAGTTCTTTACTGGTTTGTAATAAGCCAGCAAACTAACGCTTTATTTTTATATTAATTTTGTCCTCAAAGTAGGGAATACTGAAGCATGACAATAACAACAAACTAAACTGGCATATACTTAATAACTGTAACAGAGAATTGCCTCCAATACTAAAATATTTATCGAAAGGGGGTACGGGTGGGGGCAACTAAAAAGGATTAACCTCGACAGCCTGCTACCAGATCTTTAACAGTGGGCAATGTAATGCCTTAAGGTACCTCAAACTGTCTTTCATTTTCTAGACTTAATGGCTGATTGCAGAAATCAATGTTGCCATTAGTAACAGAGTATTTGTTATGGCATGATTTCCTCTGTTGTTAGGCTTGCAGAATGATTACAGTATTAGCAAGGTGCTTTTCTTATAGAGGGCTACAGATAGAACGTTCCATTTGCTGTCCATTAGCAAGTGGCTTTGGAAATAGGGACGAAGCCAGAAATCTTACCTGCTGTGGTGTGGAGATTGCAATTCAGTTTTCATGAGCTAGGACTTTTTACAAAAAAAAAAATGGATGAGGAAGCTCAATATCTTGTGTACATTTACAAGGAATGTTTTTGGTAAGGAAGGAACTGTTATTTCCTAAGCCTATGTCAAAAGTGAACGTGGGATACGGTGCAATTTAAGGCATGAATCTAAATGTCTATTTTGACAAGTTCCCAGAATGCATATGGGCTTAGTATAAAGTGGCGTGGTCCACATGATAGAATCTCCTAGAGAGCTAGATCGTGGATTTAGAGAGCAAAAAAGCACTATAGAGGTCATCTAGTCTAATTCCTTTATTTCATAATTGTGGCAAAGAAGGCATTTGAATAGAGGTCCTGTGAACCCATTACCCCATGAATAGGAGTTTAAAGTTATATTGGGGAGGGGTCATTTCCACACTTGAAGAGTGGTCTGTTTGGGAGAGCTGAGAAAATAATGGATGTGCACCATTAGCGGAAAGACTAGTAAGGGCTCCCTCATCCAGCTCCAGCTATGGACAATCCAAGGAATCCTGAAAGATCCTGGTTCTAGAATTCCATGACAGAAGCCCTCAGAAGACTCTCAGAGATGGAAACTGGAGAGGAGTGAGGAGAATTGGTATCAAACAGGAAAAAAGGGGCCTCCAAAGGTCTCAGATGAATAAGAGACAGTACTCTCCACTGCTATATAAAATAGAAAAGGAAAAGATAAAAACCTATTTAAGGCACAAAAAAGAGTGAAAGGAAGGGGCCAGATATCTGACCCATATTCTTAAAAATCAACAATGGCACAAGACTATGGAAGAAATCATACTTATTTCCCACTTTGAAAGGCCTGGGGAGTATGATAAGACATCAATGAGTAAAGACAGTTGGCTTTCCATTGGGTGATGTTCACACTTTTCCCCCTGGAATAGAAGCCGACCTACCTGAGGACGATGGCGACGAAGGGTGTGGACTGTCTTCCTGAGCACTTCCAGTCTGGGAAAGACCCCCACCGACCCCACTCTCCTCGGTGACATTGGAAGATCCCGGTGTGGTGGACCGGCTCACTGACTGGGATTCCTGGTCGCTTCCAGAGCCCCGTCGCTCCTCCAGGCACCCTTGGAGGACCTCTTCTTCAGCTTTCCTGTCCCTCTTGTGGACTCGGGAGTGGACGACAACCTGGTGATAGGTTCGGAACACTCGGCCACAGTCTGGGCACTCAGTGGGCTTCTCCTTCATGTTTCCATGACTTTGCATGTTGTAATCAAGTCCCTGGTTGAGACCATGTGACAAAAAATCTCTACTGCCTTCTAAAGGGTCTAGTTTATTTGGCAGGTCTCTTTGATTGCCCATTTTAGTGCTGTGAACCAAATCAGCAGGCATTTTCTGCTTGGAGCCATCTGTTCCTACTAACACATACTCCCGCTTCTCCTTATCAAACAGAACTCCGGCATTTGCCAAAGTATCTTCATGGTTGCGCTGTATCTGCTGCTCTTTAGACAAGAAGCCATGTTCCATGGCCATCCCTCTTGCCATGAGCTGCCAGGCCTGATAGCTATTCACAGGGTCCATCTCGGCTGCTTTGGCAGCTGCCTGCAAACGTTCTATGCAGCTGGACTTTAGTGGAGGCACCAGGTTGAGGCAACCCAAGAGGGAATGTTTGTCCCCTTCGCCAAGGCTGTGGCCCATGCCCGAGATAGGGGACAGCAGCTTCCCCAGAACCTCCTTCTCCTTCATGGGCAAGTCCCCCTTGCTGTAGAGCTGATTAGGTTCACTCAGGCTGGATTTGTCTGGGGGCATGAAGCCACTCTGCAAACAAGAGAGGTACCGAGAATACAGGTTGGCATGGGCCTCCTGGGACATACCTCCCATGGGAACGGGTACCTCAGGGTCACTGGGAGACTTGTTCTTGACAGAAAGCTTGTTGAGGTGCACCTTCATGTGATTTTTGAGGAACCAGGGCTCCTTGAAGCGCCTCCCACAGATCTGACAGCAGTGCTCAAAAGAATCCTTGTGTTTTCTCATGTGGCCCTTGAGAAACCATGCCTGACTGAACACCTGGCCGCAGACTTCGCAGCGGAATTCATTGGCTGACTGCTCCCCGCTTCCGTTGGAGCCCTGGCCTTGGGCTGACTCAGCAGTGATGTGAGCCTTCTCTACATGACTGATCAGCTCCTCCTCCTGGGAGGCTGCAAAGTCACACAGGGTACACTTGTAGGGCTTGTGAAGGATCCGGATATGACGGTCCAATTCTTCCCGTTTCTTGAACTTCCCCTTGCAAAAGGTGCAGCGGAAACCGGCCGTGGGAACCACCATGTCTTCTTGGACGCTGGCTGGCTTGGGTGAGGGCACGGGGTTAGAGATGTCAGGAACGTTGTGGTTCACCGGCAAAGACAAGTTGCAGTTGGCCAGAGGGGGCTGCTGGGAATGTGGCGCAGGCTTGACATCGGGCCGCGGCTGCAGGAGGCTGCTCTTCATCTGTTTGTCCCTCAGGATAGCTCTTTCTTCGAGTTCATGAAGTAGTCGATTCTCCTCGCGGACTCTCCCACGGCCTTTGCCCAGGTTTCCGAGCTTGTGGGTCCTCAGGTGTATTTTCAGATTCCCCTTTTGGGCTGCTCGGTGGTCACAGTAGGGACACTTGAAGGGCTTCTCGCCAGTGTGTGTACGCATGTGCAGGGAAAGGATGCTATTGAACCGGAATCGCTTCCCGCACAGGGGGCAGGGGTATTTGCGATTCTTCCTCGCGTCGTCCTCAATATCACTCATCTGGGACATAATGCCAAGGTTCTGGCCATTCAGGAACTGCTGCAGGTCCACCCTTCCATTCAGACTGGTGTCCACATCTCGGTTGAGCTGATTGGCCAAGAGGGCCATCTGGCTGCCAATTGGCTGGCCTCCCATGGACACGTGGCTCTTCTCTTCCAGGGGTGCGGAGACCTTCTCTTCAGAGTTGGGCCTGGTCTGGAGCTCTGGGAAAGCATGACTGAGCTGAGATGTTATCTGGTGCAGCTTCTGGCTCATTGAATACTGACCATTAAGGATCGTGCTGTTAAGATGGGCCTCAGCCTCTGGGACAGCTGAAGAAACTCCAAGGCACAAACTAGCTTCCTCCATCCCTGCAGGGAGAAAAAGAAAAGACCATTTAGATGTGGGCAATGATAGTTAAGAAGAATGAATCAAAAGTATCAGTTGGCAGACAATTTGCATTTTAGGCTTTACCTACACATAATAATGCTAAGGAATTATGGTCAAAAAAACAATAATAAAAAAATGAATTATTAAATGCCAATTATGCAATATGGTGTTGCTCATCCAATTTGTTTTAGCAGCAGATCTTCTTCGTTGTATTTCCTATTTACAGACTGCAATTATTCATTCATACTTTAATTATTAATGTTTTACCACTTTCAATACCTAATAACAAATCAAGAGGCTACATTTCTTCCTTTCCTCTTTTCTTCCTTCCCTCGTTCCCACCCTCCACATCCCTTTGCCAACTTACTTTGTAGTACCTGTACCTGTTTGCATAAGTAAAAGTTCAAGACAAGTCTATTGCATAGTCTTCTTTTCCTTTCCTTCCCTTCTCTTTCCTTTTCTCTTACTTTCCTTTTCTTTCCCTTTTCCTTTTCTTCCCATGTTTCTCCTTTTCTTTCCCCCCTTTTTTTATTTCTTTTTTTCTCTCTTTTTCTTCAATTCCCTTCCCTTTTTTCTTTTTTTTTTCATTTTCTCTATTCTTTTCTTTTTTTATTTTTCTTTTCTTCAAAGCCCAAATTGAATTGCACTCATAACTTTTGGTTCCATTCACTACATTAAACACATTCTCCCTTTTGAAATGAAAACAGGAGTTTTATGATTTGACCAAAAAAAAAAAAACCCACCCAATGATGGCATGATATTTACTGGCATACAATAAAACAAGATAATGTTTTTGGGGAAAAATAAGTAAAGGACAAGCTTTAGAACAATAAAAGGGATTTTGCTTTAGTCAACAAAAAGTGCAGTAATATCTCATTAAGCTGATTAGTATGCTGCTTAGAAACAGTACTAGGTGCTGTAACACATGATTATAATCATAAAAATCCTTCAGTGTTTGCAAGTAAGCATTAACGAGGTATATTAAATTTTAAGGAGACTGCTACTAGCAGCTTTGCAAACCTCTGAGATTAAGATTTAACCCTTGTGTTCCAAAACATTGTGGTGTCATTTTAAAACTCAGTCCATCAAAGGAAGTATAAATTATCTTGCATTGGAATCTTAATTGATTGTTGAGAATGCTCACATTTGAGTTGAAAAAAAAAAAGTACTCCTAAGATACAACGGACTGTCTCTGTCCTTCCATTGGCAAGATATCCAAAGTAAGGGGCTTTGATTTGGTTTAAAGAGCTCTTTTATAGAACTAGATAAAAACCAATTAAAATCCAGGGAAGGTGCCACAGGAAGTCTCACCAAGTTTAAGCATTTTTAATAACTTTCCCAATTTACAGTAATGAGTACAAATGGTACCTGCAGTATGTGTTTTGCAGAAAATTAGAACTCAAAGCTGTTTGTTAAACACAAAGGTTCAATGCTGGTCTGCATAATTGTCCTTAATAGTTCTCTCTGCCACCTCTAGTCTAGGCAAGAAAACCAAATCCATACAGCTCAGAAAGGGGAAAAAATTTTTCTTCTAAAAACAGAGCATGTGGGGAAGATGGATTCAAAAGCTAACAAAACCAGGTCTTATCTCTCAGGGCTATTTCCTGATCTCTCTTCCACCTAAGTTGCCTTTTTTTTTTTTTTTTTTTTTTGCTACCAGTCAGTGAATTACCAAACACATTAACATCTTTTTCCTTCCCATGATAAAATACATTGGCCAGCCAGGTGGCTCAGCAGTGGCAGTCAGCTATATAGCCTTGTCTGATTTCTGGACCAAATGACTCCCTCTCTGGCCCGCAGGGGATGAAGCCAGACTCCAGAGGAAGTACACTTGACCCAGAGGGAGGCTCATACTCCATGCTTTGCCGGGACCCCCGCCAGGCAATCTAAGAATGACATGGATGGTCTCCAAGGGGAGTCCTGGCTTCTTTGGCAGGAAGGCGGAAGCTGTGATTTCTATCTTGGGGAGGGGGTAAAGAGGAGGGAGAAGGCAAGAGAGGAAAAAAAAATAGGTTGGCTTTGGAAGAGAGAAGAGGTGTGATCATAGATATAAAAATAAATGTGTATACATGATAACAAGAAGAAGCAAATATACATGCATGCATACTGACATGCTGATGCTACAGAAGCCCTTTGAGCCAGCATCTTTGGGGGGGGGAGTATAATGATAAAAGATTAAATCTAAACTCACTTGCCAACAATATCAAAAATGAGTCATTTACCCCCCTCGCTTACAAAATAACACATCTCCAGTAGAATTAGGATTAGAAGTAGGTACATGCCTTGAAAAATCCTGCTTAGGCAGGATTCATGCCTACATTTTAGGGGACACTTGTGGGAAAAATTCAGTGTACTGTGCAATTACTACACTCTTATCAGGGAATGGGAAAAGCTTTTCTCTTTCTATTTGAGTAGAAGTCTTCAATCCAACTATCGGGTTCCCTTGGACAAAATAAGATGAGAATGATTCCTGAAGCCAACTCAGAATCCCACCTCATCACATTTCTAAAATTTTGGAAAGAATCAAGACGACACATTTATTCTAGGAGCCTGTTTCGAAACAGTGCTCAGTTGGCCAAACAAAAGACAGGAAGATGGGAAGACTGGGTATTTTCAAGTTGATGTTAATGAAATAAGTCAAATTCAGCAAGAGGAAACAAAAACAGAATATATAACATAGAAGATTGCAAATCAAGTTGACTAGAGGGGGGGAGGAATCAAGTTGAAAAAACTTCTTATTGCCTCTAAGATAAAATTTCAAATACAGTAAAAATTTTACTTGAATGAAAATTATTGTTTTTCTAAAATAAAAAATAAAACAAAATTTATTTTTCTAAAATGAAAAATCAGGTTGCTTTTTAAGGTCCTCCATAATCTGATCCCTATCCAGTTTTGTTTCATGAACTCTTTACATATTTTGCCATCCAGATAACCTAGTCTATTAACTATGCCCTTCCTCAACCTCCATCTCTACTCATCACATGTTTAAATGAGCCATTCCATGCCTAAAATATATTACCTACTCATTTAAAATTTTTAGAATTTTTAACTTCCTTCTATTCTCAGTTCAGGTGCTACCTCCTCTGTGAAGTCTTCTCTAATTATACAGGTTATTAATGCTCTTTTGATTTTGAATTACAAGATATAAATTCCATGTTTTGTCTTTTTATCAAAACACCTATCACAAATTATAGAATGCAAAAGGGGCTTTATAAATTCTTGTTAATTGATATACTTTTTCTTACCAGTGGATTTATAATACTTCCCATTGAACTATGTGCTTCTTGAGGAGAGTGGAAGTTTCATTATGTTTTGACTTTTGCATCCCCAGCACTTTATATGAGGCCTCATATATAATAGTTGTTGTTTTTTTTTAAGTTTATAGAATTGAATTAAATTTTTCCGTTCATGTTGAATAGGCAAAATAGTTCAGTCAGAAAGTTCTAGATTATTCAGATTCTTTACAGGTATGGTATTTTTTTAAGTCTCCAAAGTTAATTAGGGTCATCTAATTTTGTTTTATTAAGCATAATGTAATGGAAGAACACTGGAATTGGAGTAAAAAAAAGAATTAAAAATAAGAATAATTCTTCTTTGGAGATAGATGGGACCATTGTAGAGAAAAGATAAAACTACTCTTTGTTTCTTTCATCACTTACCAATGAGAATGATCTTTGCCCTGAAAATAATAAAGCAAAAATCACCAATTAATGGTTAATTAATTAATCACCCTATTAATGGAATTAATACCTAAAGTAATAAATAAGGAGATAGTCAAGAGAGCATCTAACTACCCTGTATCAAATCAAGTCACCTGTACTCTATGAGTTGTACCTCTTGTACTGAAAGAACAGGCAGATGTGGTGATGATATTAGAAAGATCATGGAAAGAGGGAGAAGTCCTACAGGACTGGAGAAGAGCAAATATTGCCCCAATTTTTGAAAAAGGAGAAAAGTTCAGTTTGCAAACTATAGATCAGAAAGCTTATCATAGGTTCCTGGGAAAATACTAGCAAATATCAGCAAGACAACAATTAGTGAACATTTATAAAAGGAAGAGATGAATGCAAAGTTATTTTGGCTTTATCAAGAATATGTCGTAGCACATTAAACTTCCTTCCTTCCTTCCATCCTTCTTTTCTCTTGTTTTTTTTTATAGGATTACTAAATCTGTAAATCAGGAGGTCATTAATATAGATTGCCTAGAATTTTAACAAAACATTTAATAAAATACCTCATAATACTTTTGTGGAAAAGATAGAGATGTAGACTATATAATAACATAGATTGATTAAGAATTGATCGGGGGCAGCTAGGTGGCGCAGTGGATAGGGCACCAGCCCTGAAGTCAGGAGGACCTGAGTTCAAATCTGGTCTCAGACACTTAACATTCCCTAGCTGTGTGACCCTGGGCAAGTCACTTAACCTCAACTGCCTCAGCAAAAAGCAAAAAAAAAAAAAAAAAAGAATTGATCAAAGGATAGTCCTTAATGGTTCAGCATGGTCTTCAGCTGAGTGTGCCAAGGACCTATGTTTAGCCATATTCTATTTAACATTTTTATCAATAACTTGAATCATGATGTAGATGTCATCCAATCTGAAGATGACACAAAGTTGGGAGAGATACAGAATATGATGGATGAAGAATCAGGATTTTAAAAGATCTTTACTGGATAGAGCCATTGGGCTGAAGATAAAATTTAAAAGAGGATACACCTAAGTTTCATGTGGGTTCAAAAAATCAATTATACAAGGATATCAAAAAAAGATTCAGAGATTATAGTAGACTGCATGCCCAATATAAGGAAATAATGTGATGGAGCAGTTAAAAAATAAAACAAAACCTCATACCTTCTTATGGTTCCTGGCTCATAATAGGCATTTAATAAATGACTTGTTGGCTTAAGTGACTACATTAAGAAAGGGATCACTTCGAAGAATAAGGAAGTGACAGTTTTACTGTACTCTGCTCCTGTTCAGATCAGAGCTAAAATATAATACCTAGTTTACAAAACGATAGTTTATAAAAGGCCATCAGGATGGTGAAAGGTTGAATCCCTAGGGCAGGAGGATTAGTGGAGGAAACTAAGGATGTTTGGCCTAAAATAGAGAAGACTTTGTGGGGCCATAATAACTGTCTTAAAATAACTGTGTTAAAAGCCTATCCTGTAGAAACAGACCTCAAAGGACAAAACAAGAAAGAATGGAGAGATGACACAGTCAAATTTGGCTTGATGTCAGAAAAAAAAACCTCCCAACAATTAGAGATGTAAAAAAAAAATGGAATGAGCTATTTCCTTTTATTAAGCATCTTCAAGCAAAGGCTGGTTGACTACTTGATGAATATAAAGGAGATACTTTTAATGTATGGATTATATCAATTGGACACTAAAGTTCTTTCTGATTCTAATATTCTGTGATTCTGCCATGGATTCAAATTCTACCTCAGATACTTACCACCTCTATGACGCTGGACAAATTACTTTATAATTGGGGCCTCATCAATAAGAACAAAGGGATGGGACATCCCTTTGTTATCTTCCAGCACTAAATCTATGATAATCCAATGGTTCAAATGAGATGGCAGATCATTTGAATGCTGAATATCTCATTTGGAATGGGCAATTCATTGCTTCATTCATTCAACAAATATTTATAAATTACCTACTATGTGATCTTCAAAATGTCACAACCTTCCTGAGTCTCATTTTCTTACTTGTTAAATGGAGTTGGGGGGAGGGGTCCTTTCACTAGCTCTAAATAAATCCTATGATGAATTCATTTACCAGTTCTGTTATTTACAACCCGATGGCTTTTTGTAAGTTTCCTCTCTGAGTTTTAGTTTCTTCTGAAAAAAGGGGAGATTTTTGACTAAATGATTTTTAGATCTATTCCAAATCTAAATCCTATGATTCTAGAGAGAAATGTTCATAGCAACTATCAAATCACATCCTTCAAATCCACCACAATACATAATACATTTATCTCTCTTACTGAAACATGGAAACTCTGTAATGAGAGCTGTTCAACATCAGCTTTTAAGCAGGACTAGTTGTGTCTCTCAACACCATAATTTATTGCCAAAATGCTAGAATATCCTCAAGCATTCATCAGAATCAGGGTGATATTATCAGAGTTCAATTTCCAGACTAAATTCTCAGGAGCATACAAAAGGGATCTGTGCTGCAAACTTGCAATTTATGTATACTTCCCAAGTGCCACCAAATGGGATGGGATGCTAAATAAAGAAATGAAAACAAAAAAACAAAAAATAAAGTAAGAGCATTTTTCTACTTGATGTGATCAATTTCAAATTTCCAAGAAGGTTTTCTTAGCTTATAAAACCCACCATTGGATATACAGATTATCAAAATACATTCTGTCTCATCTTTCACATCATTTAAGGTACAGTGAGCCATTCAGCTGCCTTTGATGGTGCTAATAGTTATTTTGATTTTGTATTTCTGCCTCTGAGACTATTTCCTGTGCTATCAATAACAAAAGTTTTCACTTAACTATTCCAATAGAGCACTTAATTGTATCTTTCAACTTCTAAATGAAATTTAAAACTATTAGACCCCAGATATGCCAGATGCTGCAAGCCTAAACAAATTTAGCACAAAAACATGATTTCATTTTGCTAGATTGGGAAAAAATGTGTGTATACATATGCTATATATATATATATATATATTTATATGCATACATATATTAATAGGTTAAAATAATACAGGTCTTGCCAGCAAATAAAATTTTCACATAAAATAATTTTATCCTTATAGCATGAAAAGAATAGTTGGAAAACAAAATGAATCTCAAAATAACCATTTCATCCGATTTTTTTTTTGATCTCTAGCAGAGCACAGCCAAATGAATATTCCTTTTTATCAAGGTGAGTGAGAAAGTACCACTTCTGAGAAATTGTAGAGCTCTTGTTGCCCACCTTTGCTATGAAGAAAGGGGAGAGGCTGAGTTTAATAAACAAGGTGATGCTGTAAATGTCGCTGAGGATTTTAAATGAAATAATCTTTTGCCATTTATTCCTGTCAAAAGACACCTTCCTGAAAGTCAGTGAATCTCTTGGTACTTCCCACCTCTCTAACCTGCCCTGTGAGTCAATCACAGCATCCAATCATCAACTAGGGCTTCATCCAGAATACAATGCATTTTTATTAAATATATATATATTCATATATATGTACATACACACATACATTTATATATGTATGTGCATATATACATATGTATATATATATATCTTTTTTCCATTGTTGCAGCTGAAACTGTTTAAGGTTGTTATAAGCACAATACACTCCTGTTCTGAAATACACAACACCAGACTACTGAACCTTTTCAGGGTCATTAAACAGCTGTAAACATTATTACAAAAATAAACCAGAGATTTCATGCTTACATTTTAGCCCAGAGCTTGGTGTGCTGAGCAAGTACATTTTTTTCATCTCTTACAATCAACGTTGGTGACATTTGGACATCCAAACAAATTACATCACAAATATTACTGAGGTGGGGAGGGTACTGAGTGGTATATTTGCCAGATGATTAATAGATAAACAGTGGGGCAGTATGGTTGACCTATTCTTCTTTGACTGATTTGTAGACAATGCTATCAGACAGAACTAGAAATAGTTAAATCTCGGCTGAATTCATTAATGCAAATATGGTATTAAAGCCCAGCTGGGTAGTATGTTGATTCTGCAACTAGGAGAGCCAAGTTGGAGAACAGAATCTAACATCCTCACTCTAAAGAATTGCAGAATCACATCATTTAGAATTGGAAGAGACCTTGGAGACCAGTTCATATCTGAAAGAAATACCTATTGTTTCATAAAGAAATGGTCATCTAGCTTCTGCTCAAAGACCTCCAAAGAGAGAGAATCTATCAGCTACTAATATAACTTTAAGCAAGGCACAGAACTTCTCGAGACCTCAGTTTCCTAAGCTGTAAAATGGGAGGATTGAAATAGACGACCACTTCCATCATTAAATCTACAATCTTATAATCAATGACATCTTCCGGCAGCCCATCCTCCTTTTGGACAACTCTAAAGGGAAAGTTGATGAGCTATGATAAGGTATTGACACTATCATTAAAAACATGTAGGATTTAAGTTCCTTGAGGACAGGAACTATTTCCCTTTTGTATTTGTACCATCAGTATCCAGCACAGCATCTGGAATATAAACAGCACTTAATGCTTGTTAATTGATGCATCGCCATCTTTGTGCTAAGTCCTAAATGAATTCACCAGTGCTAAGCCAATTTGCCAGACGCAGCCCCAGACTTTTATCTGAGCAGAAGTTCCTAGGAATAGTAAGAAACAGGAGAGAAAAAGCAAATGGGATGGTGATGGGAAAGGGGAGCTGGGGGGTGTGGAAAGGGTCCTTTCCTCTGCAGCTGATTAAAGAATAGGGGTCCCTTTCTGAAATTGTTTGCTAGGGGGCGAGGGGACAGAACTAAAAGTACTTGATGGCAATCACATCAAAAGAAAACAGAGGTCCACTCACAAACTATGCTAATGTTCTTCGTGGAGGAAAAAGGAGTCAGATGACACCCGGGACTTGGAAAAATCCAACCAGGCAATTACATGGAGGAATCCATCCAGTCCCAGAGAACCTTGACACCGGAAAAAGAACCGTAGGAAGATTACACTGACTTCTTGTGTCCCCTGCTACCAAATTCAGCTGATTGTTCGTTGTGGAGTCAGGCAGGGACTCTGCCACAGGTGGCAGTCTTGTGGGATCTGCCGCCAGGCCTTCCCCCTACAAGGCTGCAGTAATGTGGGGCATTTTTATTCCTCCCTGTGTTTGAGGCTGTCCTTGCATTGCACAATCAGCTCAGGACACCGGGAGTGCTTAGCACTGGGCGCATGAGAAGGAGAGACCAGTTTGTGATTTATCCTTTGGAACGAAGGCCTCCTTAACCTCTGAGTGCTATGTCTAGGGAGATAGCACATTCTAGTGGCAAAGGAAAATTGTTGGATTAGGCCTCTTGGACACCTGCCACTGATTAAATGGAGACCAACCATACACTCACCATTAGCACCTTATTATATTTTTATTCTATAAATAACCAAAGTATTTAAAACTTTATTATACACTGTCTCCCTCTAGATATTGTATGTGTGTGTGTGTGATTCTCCTTGAGATTATGAAGGCCTTGAGGGTACAGACTTATTTAGTTCTACATCCCAGAAGTCTGAAAGCCGGAAGGGACCCTCTGGGTCTTTTAGTCCAAGCCCCCTCATTTCACAGATGCAGAAAAGACTGACTGGAGCAAAAGGCTGCAGACAGGAGAAGAACCACTCCCTGTGGAGCTGAAAGCCATTCCAAATCAGATCACGGGTGGAGGGTCACAGGTTTTGATTTTGGAAGAAGCCATAAGGCCCACCCTCCACATTTTACAGACTAGGAGAGCAGGACTTGGAATTAGCAACTTACCCACATTCAAATAAGTGTCATACTTGGCAGGTGACCCCAGACTTAGCTGATGGCATATAATATCCCTACACCACTGAAAAGTGGGCTTGAGAGAGAGCTTTGAGGATGATGTGGATTTTCCTGGGAACACCCCTTACTGATTTCCTGACTCGGAGGCCTGAATCTAGAGGACCTGTGCTCCATTAATGCCTCTGAAGATTGTGACCTTACCTGGCCTCAGTTTCCCCATATGTAAGAGGAGGAAGCTAATGAGACGACCTGTGAGCTTCCTTCCAGTTTGTCACCAGCCCCCTTTCCTTCCCTACCCTCCTCCTCCCGACTCCCCAGATAAAAGCTCTTTTCCCTTTCTTGGCCTTTCTCGAGGCAGAGGAGCTGAAAGCCTCCCTAACTCTGCCCTCACAGACAGTGAAAGGGAAAGGCTCCTTCACTGGTTCTCACTGCATCCCATGGGGGTAACCTCCCCACTTCTGCTCTTCTAATCACCGAGCATGTCCGCCAGGGCCAGAATCCTTTCTTACTTCTTATTCTTGTCCCTAGCCTCCATGATGAGCAGCTACCTCTGCCTCCCATCTTGCTGGGCCCCGTGGACGACTGGCCTATTATTAAAAACAAATAAAAAAGGGCAGAGAAAACCCTTGATCCTGCCTCTAACAGAGTAATGGATAGAGTGCTGAGCTGGACTCAGGAAGAGCTATGTTCTAATCCTGTCTCAGATACTCTATAACTATAACTACATATATATATATATATATACATATATATATACATATGTATGTATAATATATATATATATATATATTAGTCACTTCTCCTTTCTCCACCTCAGTTGCTTCATCTGTAAAATGGGAACGATCATCATAGCTACCTCACAGGATTGTATCAAATGACATGATACATGCAAAGCATTTTTTGTGAACCTTAAAGCACTATATGAATGCCCCCTTACCTCTTCTCCCTCTTTTCAACACCTTTTATGCATTGTCTTTCTCTTTTAGAATGTAAGCCACTTGAAGGCAGAAACTATATTTTCTTTGTATTTGTATCCCAGTGCTTTACACAGTACCTGGCACACGGGAAGCATTTAATAAATGCTTGTTGATTTCACTTGAATAGAAATTATTTTTATCACAATTTTTTCTCTCCAAGTTCCCTCTATTATCCACTTCCTCTTAAGAGAGGGTCTTTCTATGACGTTATTGAGAAAATAGAGGCTCCTTATGACCTTCCTCTTCATCTCCATTCCCTATTCCTAACACTATCTATGTCACTCCCTCATCTAATTTCTCCTTTATAACCTCTAAAGAAGAGATAGTCTTCTCTTTAACAAGGACAGCCTATGTTCTTGGGCTCCTTTCTTTCCATATTTTCTGGAAACTTGTTCCTAAATCATTTCCTTTCTTTCATCTTCAATCACTTCTTATTCTCTGGCTCCTTCTTTGCTATCTAGAATTAAGTCTATATATCTCTTACATTAAAATTTTTTTTAATTTAAAAAAGTAGAAATTAATCCTTCATGTGATCCTAGAGCTCATTCTTACTATTACAATTGATTCCTTCCTTTTACAGTTTAACTCTTGGAAAGGATTTATACCTGTCATTATTTTCTCACCTAGATACCCAGCTCACTTCTTAATTCCTTCTAATCTGGTTTTTGACCCCACCCCAAACAACAGAAATAGTATTCTCTGTCTCTGTCTCTCTCTGTCTCTCTCTGTCTCTGTCTTTCTGTCTCTGTCTCTCTATTTCTTTCTGTCTCTCTCTGTCTCTCTGTCTCTCTGTCTCTGTCTCTCTCTCTCCTCCTTTTTCTCTCCTCCTCTCTCTTTTGTTCTCTTTCTACTCTGAAATATCAAAAGTCTCTTCAGAGCAAGACTTTTCTCAGTCTTCATCCTACTTAACCTAACTTAACCTCTCTGAAACTTTTGATAACTGTTGCTCATCCTCTCCTCCCAAATAGTCTCTTCTTTTGGTTTCCATGATACTGTCCTTCTCTTGGGTTTGCCTTTATTTTGTTTATTTCTCCTTCCAGTTTGATGGTTCATCATATATCCCTTATCCATCAGTGTGGGTATCCCCAAAGGTTCTAGACCGTTTTCTCTTTCTCTCTCCACACTCTTTCTCTTTTTGATCTCATCAGTTACAGTAAGTTCAATTACCATCTCCATGCAGTTGACTTTGTAGTCTACATTCCCACTCCTAATCTCTCAACTTTGCATGAAAGTTGTGGATATATTCTAGATGTAATATATTTACAATAATACAATGCAATACATCTCTGCTTAAATGTCCTGTGTACGTCTCAAACTCAATGGGCTAAAACATAACTCCTTATATTTCTTTCTGAGCCCATCTCTCCTCCAAATGTCCTTATTTCCATATATGGTACAACCATCCTTCTAGATACTTTCTAGATACAACCATTCTTCAAAATTTCAATTATCCTTGACTATTCCAATAGTCCTTCAATTCCAATAGACAACCAGTTGTCAAGTCTGCCTTTTAACCCAACACAACTATTTTTTTCATCCATAACCTTCTGTTCATTCACTTGGTCACTATCCTAGTTCAGTCTGTCATCACATCTCATCTCAATTATTGCATAAACTCCAAATTGGTTTCCCTGATTTAATTCTCCCTTTTCTTCATTCTACATAATAATAGTTCTCAAAGGTCTAGAGATCCCTAGAAGTCATCAAGAGTATTCCAGGGAATCTATAAAGTCAAATTAATTTTCATATTAATACTGAAAATTTTCATTTCTAATACAGCAAATATTGATAGATATGCAGAAATGTACTGAAGACAATTCAGACCCCAAAAGGCTGATTGTTAAATTTTTAGTGTGAACATTTACCTCAGAAATTATCAAAAGCTATAATCAGGGTTTGATTTCTTATTTTGTTCATTGTCTAGATTTGCAGGGGTGATAATGCAGATCAAATTTTAAAATGCATGATGAATACTTTTTTAATGGAGGAGATCCAGTTGTTAAACATTTAGCTGGATATTATCCATGTAAACAAAAATTCTTGTGGGGAGGCTCCTCACTAATTTTTAAGAGTGTAAAGGGGTCTGAAACTAAAAAAAAATTAAGATTCACTACTTCCTACAACTTAAGCCACAGGCTAAGTGCTCAATAAGGACTGCTGAATTGAATTACTCAAAATCCAATACAACTAAAAATATATAGTAGGTGTCTAGTGCTTTGAAACTTGTTATTTCATTGGTTCCTTTTAACATGAAGCTTCTGAGGCATCTGCCTCTCATTCCGGTCCTGGGAATCCAATGGTTTCCTAACATGCTTATGGCTAAAAGATGGATGGCTAAAAGCATATCAAGGGGATGGGACAGAATGCTAGGATTTTAGGGATCTCCCTCTCATACTCCAGAGATCTCCTGTAACCTCTCTACTCTACTCAAAGTCACAGCCCATGGCATATGTAGGTTTTGCATCATTTGCAAAATTCAATAAAGAGCCAATTTCAAAAGCCAGCCATGTAATCAGTCGTGGGTATTGAGATTTGGTAAACAGCTGAACACAATGTCTTTTCGGCCATAGACCATGTGTGTATGTGGGTCACAGAAGATTAAGTAAACCAGGGAAGCAAATGGTTGGGCTGAAAGTTGAGCATCTGAAAAATGCAGTTCCTATTTTTAAGCCTCCCCATGCAAAAAAAAGAGAAGAATCATGTTGACTTTAAGGATGTCACCCTCCCCCCCGCAACTTCCTATCTAGGTACCTATAGCAGGAAGGATCTAGACATTGGAACCTGGGATAAAGGATGCTCTTTACAACAGAAATATCATTCAATGGAAAGCCATTTTTTAAAGAAACATCACAACTCTTTTTCTTTCAACAATTCAGGTGATAAAAAAATATTTCCATTCCCTCCAGCCTGAACAATCTTTTTCAGGAAATATCTCCTAATTCAGTGTAATTGATTTATCTATGCTGTGTCCATCCCATCTGGGAAAGCAGCAAAAGTAAGCTTTTAATGAATGACCCACCTTTAATATTATATTGCAAAACTGAAAAAGATACTAGCAGTTATCATGAAGCATATTGATTATTTTCCTCTGGCTGGCTCCTTCTCTCTATCTTTTTTTAAAACAAATTTTGTTGTGGCAGAAAGTTGGATATTTAATCTCCTATTAACATGGCTGGGCTCCCTGCTACAGTGCAGTATTGGAAGAGAAGCTATAGACTTAGGATGCCACCTTGAAGCCTTGGAAACCCAAGGAGCCTCCCCCTCCTCTCTAACAAATGCCATAATGATTGAACCTGAAAGCCTTCATTACTTGCCATAGGGATAAAGTGGGAGGGAAGGGCTGAGTGGGGGACCTTACAACCCATTTCACCTCTGATTAAAACAATTTAAATCTGAATGCCACTGGACTATAGGATCACGCTTATTTCCATTTCACATGGGCCTCAAATGTGACTTGGTGCAAGACTAAATATAATGTAAAATGCACATATGCAACAGGGATCAAAGTCAGACTGATTTTGAAATATTCATAGAAGATGGCCCAGTGAGATTCTGTTCACAGGGGCACCTGTCAGAGACATAAGCTTGGATACAAATCATCAAATAAGTGCACAAAATCATTACCCCCAAAAAATAAAAATCCAGGCATACAATCAGATATTCAGTTGTCGGAAGCTACTGGATGGCAGCCAATCAAGAGCTCTCAGCAGGCTCTAGCTTTCGTCTTTTTTGGTCCTTGGGGCCCCGGTTCAGTTCCTCTTGTTACTACACAGGTCAACTGTCTGTGCCTGGCATTGACTTCCCTGGCACAGACTTCTGGGAGAAGAGCAAAAACTGGTCCATAAGTTCCCTTTGACCTAAACTGCAGAAACATCTGCTGGTTGAGTCATGAGCTGCTTGTTGGCCAAGTTTAACAGTAAGGGAGCCTGCTGTGGATCAGCTCTCTCAGCAGTAGGTGTCACTGCAATAAATAGATGGATTTCAGGGGACGGAGACAAATTTCCAATGAAAGTGCAGGAAGGAAGAGAAAAAAAGAGCCTAATTTTCCAGTAAACAGGTGCTTAAAGAGAGAAGAACCTTCTTTTGCCTCTTCTCTAAGATACAGAGCATGTTGCCTAGGGGAAAAGAGCCTTTTTCTCATGTGGGATGTCACCTAAGAGTAAAAGCCAAGGGATACCATGATCCCTGAGTGCAGAAATAATATATGGATATAATTATCCAGGAACCAAAGCATAGGCACCAAGACCACAGGTGAAAAAGAGCAATACAAGCCCAACACAAAATAGGGAAGTCAAGGGTTTTTTACTGAACCTGCCTGCCTAGGGACACTGACCCCAATCACATTTTAAAGCCCTAATTCTGAGTCCCCTTTCCTATTTTCTGTGACCTAATCAACTAATCAGGTTCCGAATGGGGTTAGTATGTTACCACTCCACACTAACCAGCCCACTTCCTCCTGCTTTTCTACCTCTTGCTCAGGATCCCAACCCTCATCCACATGACAGGGGTGAGCATGAGCACAGTTCAGTGCCCTGGACTCTAGTCCCCTGTGTGACATTACTAACTCACTGTGGGACTTAAGGCAAGATATTGCCTTCTCTGAGGTTCAGTTTCATTCTTTGTAAAAGGAAGGGGTTGGATTAGATCTCATCAATCAGCTAAGCAATTATTAAGCTCTGACTACTTGCCAGCCCCTATAATAGGTAAGCGCTAGGGATGTAAAGACAACAGTCCCTGCTTTCAAAATTCAGATTCTATGGGTGAAAATACTACGTGATATGGAAATAATACATATCTGTAAGCACATATGTAATAGACATAAATCAGTAGATATACTATATAATATGGAGATAATATATACATGTAGGCCTATATTTAATAGATATAAATATGTGGGGATACAATATAATATGGAGATTTACATATATGTAGGCACATATGTAATAGATATAAATCGACACTAAATGATTAGGATTAGGGGAATCTATATATCAATAAAGGTGTTCTATAGAAGGTAGTCCTTGAATAAGACCTGAAGAAGCTAAGGTTTCTAGGAGATGAAGATTAGAAGAGCATTCCAGGCAGTGGGGACAACCTGTAAAAAACATGGCAAGAATAAATGGAATACCTTGTATAAGAAAGACTAAGAAGGCTCATTTTTGACTGGACCAAGGGGACAATGGGGGGATAATAATGAATAATAAGGCTAGAAAAATAGTACAAAATCAAGTTGTGAAGTAATAGATGCCACTTAGAATTTATTCTTAAACCTAGAAGTAATAGGGCGCCACGGAATTTAGTGAGAACATGACCCTTTAAGGGCCTTTCTTTCCTGCTCTGGGACTAGGTGTTTCTCTGCTTTTATTTCCATTGTTTCATCTCTTTTTAGTCTTCCTGCTGAGTAAGAAACTCACTAACAGAGTTCCCCTTCCAAGTCATCACCAATCACCTAAAAAATGCCCAAGCTAAACATCATTGATGCCATACACCAGGGAAACCTTAAAAAATGAAGCAATTAATGTGATTCTCCTTTGCGTGGGAGGAAATGCTATTAGTGATTTGATCCATATCCATACCCCGGCATGATCTGGCCCCTGCAAGGTCTGTATTTTATAGTTAAGGACTAGGTGCCAATTTCCCAAACCTGTCACCTTGTAGCACAAGCAAACATCCTGAATCCTGGGTCTTTATGAAGTCCTTGTTTTCTTTTAAACTTGAATAACACAGCTTGTAGGGAAGATAGAAACTGTGCAAATGGCATTTAAAAGTCAACTTAGGAAAGTTTAAGACAACAGCATTACTTCATAGCAAATAGTATACTCCTGTTTCAGGTTCTGTGACAAACAAAGGATGATCACGTTTGGCAAAAATATAATTATGCCCAATGACTAGCAGAACTGAAGGCTAATGCAGCGATGAGCAGAAAATCCAGCATTTTGTTTTGAATAGAATACTGCTATGTTTCTATTCTACCTTAAGCCAAATCAGTAATCATCAGTTCTGGTGGCAATAGAAAAAGTGCCTCATATCAGTTTTTAAAGAGTAATTCAGTTATGCAGAGGTCAAGGAAAAGGATCTTTGGACAATGAGGTCCTGGGTTAATGATCCTGGGACACCCTACCTTCATACTTCAAGCTGCAGTTCTGACTCATCTCCATAGGACTTTCTCTCCTATGTTATAGAATCCTCTTCAACCTCCTCTCCTTTCCTTTCCTCTCCAGCACTCTTGGACTACTTCTGCCCCTGGAAGTACCCTCCAATCCTGTGGCATCTCCCCCTAATTGGCTGGATACTCCCCAAACTCCATTTTTAAAGGGAAAACACAGGCCACTACAATCTTTCTTCTTCTCCAGGCTGTTCTCCTTACTTATTTCTACAGGACTTTCTCTACCATTCCCTAATCCTTCATCCCTCTGCTTTTTTTCAGCTTCCCTTTATTGGTGGTAAATATATACATATACATATGTATGTATGTATGTTTACTTACCTATATATTAATTTGCTTCATTATGGAATATATAATTTTTATGAATAATTGCTTTGTTTTAAAATACAAACTATTTGAGGGAGGGACTGTTTTTTTCCTTTGCTCTTGTTGGTATTCCCAGTGCTAAGCTCAATGTAAGTAAGGTAAAAGCTTGTTGATGATGACTTGATCCAACACTGACCCAAGACAAAAGTGTAGAAACCTTTGGACACCTTGAAATGGAACTGGTAGAAAGCCACCTATGGAATTTGCTACTGATAGAGACAGCAAGTAATTCATTGTCATGTTCACCTAGAGTGTAGCTACCAGGTAAAGGGAGCATGCCATTTGGTAGGTTTTCTTTAAAGTGAATTGTTCTTTTTTTTTTAAAAGGAATTATTTTTTTAAATCAATTTTTAATGAATTATTCTTTTTTAACTAGGTACCAAGATGTGGCAGAGAGGCAGCTAGATGGCACCATAGTGCCCGATGAATCAGGCTTAGAATCAGGAAAACTCATCTTCCTGAGTTCAAATCTGACCTCAGACACTTATCTAGCTGTGTGACCCTGAGCAAGTCACTTAGCCCTGTTTGCCTCAGTTTCCTCATCTGTAAAATGAGCCAGAAAAGGAAATTGTAAACCACTCTAACATCTTTGCCAAGTAAACCTTAAATAAGGCCATAAAAAGTTGAATGTGAAACAACTGAATAAAAACCAATGTAGGTAATGGGAATCGAAGTGAGTTTCTCAGGGCCACAAAACCAGTTTGTGAAAGAGGCTGGAGTTAAACCCAGGTAATTTTAACTCTGATTCTGGGTCTCCTATGGACCACTTCCTATGCACACTCTTGTTTATTATTATGGAGGCAATCATTCTATCTCCCTGAAGCTCACAAGGAAAGGGGTCAATAAACCTTTATAAAGCACTATATGCCTGTGATTTCTATTAATACCTTCTATTAGACACATTTGTCTGAATCTTCACCCAATTACATAATGCCATATCAAATTCTCTACCCTGAAAGTGTCTATTAACCCTTTAGCTAGGATACACTTTGTCTAATATTTCTCAAAAGGCCTAGCATGATTTGGAGCACACAGTAGGGGCTGCCATCTGTACCATCTGCAGATGGTAAAGTCCCATTAGGTTCTTGATGCATGCTCAGAAGCAGAATGGGAACATGTTAAAGGGCTTAACACAGTGTCTGGCACACAGTAGACCCTTAAAAAAATGATTGTGGACTTATTGAAGGACTAAATTGCTTTGGGGCAAAAAACAAACAAAATACAACTTCCTGAATGGATCAGGAGAAAAATGGTAAAACTGAAAAGGACTAGTCTATCCCCATCAAAGACCAGAGGGACAGAAAGGGAATGCCTTTGATTTGCATCAGAGGACACCAGAGTGATGTGATAGAACCTGACATACTCCCATGAAATGCATAAATCAAAGAAGCTCATAAATTGAATGGAATCAAGATCTTTTCTAGAAGTGGCTAATTACTCATAAACAGCATATATTTTATTGCTATGGAAGTCAGTAGCAGGCTTTTTAATAGCCTGTATGTTTTGTAATCTTAGCTTTATACAGCCTTGGGACTGTGAGAATCAGAAATTACCTTTTACTTCCTGCCCTTGCCCCAATCCCCTTGAGTGGTATGATTGTAGCCAATGTGGATCATTACTAAATATGCTCTGTTATGGCCCTACCTATGATCTACCCTATTCTTGGATCTGGATGGGAAATAGCCATTAGTTGCCCTGGCCCTAACTCTGACTTCAGCCCAACCTCAAATACCATCTGACATAAGTAATGCTATAGTGCTATATAGCACAATAAATGTGCTAGAAAAAAAAGAAAAATCACCCCCAAAATGTGATCTTTCCATGTGAACTAGCCTGAAACTCTTCACTCTCTGCTCAAATATTTTCCTTGGTTCCCTATTTTTAGCTACAGAAGACTCAACTCCTCAATCTGGTAATCAAGTCTCTCCAAAATATGTCCCTCCCCTCTCATTCTAGTATGATTTCCTACTTCCCCAGCCTCATTTCCTACTGAAATGAGAACTGGCTAGTTTTGGAGTCAGAGGACCTGAGCTGTGGTTCTTCTAATCTAAGAATGGGAGACAACTAAGTCAGAGTTATAGCAGATCAGATTTAGCAATGGCCTATATTGGCTAAAATCATTCAGAGATTAGAGGAGGGGGAGGAAAGTAAGAGACAAGTAATTCCTGGCACTCACAGTTCCAAGGCTGTATAAAGCTAAGGTTACACAACACACAGGGGCTATTAAAAAGCCTGCTACTGACTTCCACAGAAACACAATATTGGCTTTTCATGAGTAATTAGGTGGGTAGTCCTGGGTCTGCCACTTGTGTGATCTTAGGCAAGTCATTTTAATTTCTCTGGCTCTCAGTGTCTTTCTCTGTATAATGGGGGTAATAACACCTACAATACTTGGGTCATTGGATTGCTGTGAGGATCAAAAGAGATAATGGATTCAAAGTCCTGTGAGAATTTAGACATTATATAAAGATTGGCTTTTCATAAAATCAAAGAATTTTAAAATTTCAGAGTTAGAAAGTACTTCTATGGCCATCTTCCAACTTCTACCTGAACAAAATTCTCCTCTACATTAATAATTGCTAGCATTTTTATAACATTTTAAGATTTGCTTTTATCTGATTTTATTCCCCCCAACAAGATAGATGCTATTATTATTCACATTTTACTGATGAGGAAACTGAGACAGGTAGTGGATAAATGATTTGTCTAGTTTCACTCAGCTTATGAGGCAGGATTTGAACTCAGGTATTCCTAACTCCACTTCAAACACTATCCTCTAGGTTACCTAACTGCTCATAATAATGAATAGTAATTAGACCAGTTTGGCTTGAAGAGATCACTACTTCCCCAGGTAATCCATTGCCATCTGTAGATAGCTCTAATTATTACAAAGTTTTTTTCCCTTCTATCAACCCTAAATTTTCCTGTGTAACTTCCCTCATTGCTGCCTCTAGTGGCAAAGTAGAATAAACAAGTCCTTATTTCTTACAACTGTGCCCTCCTCTGCCTTTCCAATAGATGAAGCCAATTTTCACATGACTTGTAAGCTTTCTTTTCTCCAACCTACAAATCACTGGGTTTTTTTTAAAATTAATCTTCAGACGTCATGATCTCAAGCTCTTCCCTATCCTAGTTGTTCTCCTCTAGATCTCTTTTTGCTTGTCAATATTTACCCTAAAATGCAGCTCCCAGAATTCAAGACTTCAGACAGAGTCTGACCAGAATAGAGCCCAAAGAACTGCCATGTCCTTCTAATGTAGCACGAGATTACATTTTTGAGTCATACCTAGATCGAAGGGCCTTTCAAGCAATTGCCATCTTGCCATTCCATTCATATCTTATACTTTAAGAGTTACATTTTAAAAATCCCAATGGATACTTCGATATCCCTGTGGCATTGCAGGGTGCAGTGACTAGACATTGGGCCTGGAGTCAGGAAGCCCTGAGTTCAAATCTGCCCTCAGACATTTACTAGTTGTGTCACAGTGGGCAAATCACTTGGTCTCTGCCTCAGTTTCTTCATCTGTAAAATGGGAATAATATTAGCACCTACCTCCCAGGGTTTTTGTAAGGCTCCAATGAGATAATTGTATAGAACTTAGCACAGTCCCTGACACATCATAGTCCTTTTTTTCTTCCTACCTCTCTTCCTTCCTTTTGACCTTCCTTCTTTCCTCTCTTTCCTTCTTTCCTAAAAAAAAAGTTTGTGTAGAGTAGCTGTCTTAAATGTTCTCTTCTAATAAAACCTCTTCCTTTCTTCCCTCCTTCCTTTCTTTTCTCTTCCTTTCTTTTTCACTTTCTTCCTTTCCTCCATCTGCCCTCCTTTCTTTCTTCCTTTCCTCATTTTTCTTTATTCCTTTCTTTCCTTTTCTTCATTTCTTTTTCTCTCTTCCTTCCTTCTTTCTATTTTTCCTCTACCTGTCCTCCTTCCTTCCTTCTTTATTTTTCATTTCTATTTCGTTCTCTTTATTCTTCCTTCCATCTTTCCTCTATCTGTCCTTTCTTCTTTTCCTTCTTTCCTTCTTTCTTCCTTTCTTTCCTTCTTTATTTTTCTTCATTTCTTTTTCTTTCTTTCTCTTTTTTTTCCTAAATTTTCTCTCATGATTTTTTTTTTTCTTTTGGTCTGATTTTTTTTTATTCGGCATGATAAGTATGGAAATAAGTTTAAAGAATTGCACATATTTAATCTATTTCAGACTGCTTGCTGTCTTAGGGAGGGAAAAGGTGATGATGGAAAGAAAAACATTTGTAACACAGTTTTACAAAAATGTAGGTTGAAAACTATCTTTACATGTATTTGGGGAAATAAAATACTATTAAAATACCCAAAAAAAGGCTATACACTCAACTATACACCATAGCCATAACAATAAGCATTATTTATCCACTTTGTGTTTCCTATATAGAGAGTTGGGTTGAGATCTTTTGAATAATTAACTATCAGGCTTTCACAAATGATATTCAACAAAAAATTACATAATTAAATCAAACAATTAATTGAAAAGGGTAAAGAATATTAGATGCCATTATTCTTATTGTTTGTTCTGTGGAGGAAAAAATAATGATTCTCTAGGCAGGCGATTCTGCCTTAAAAGTTCTCTTTTAATAAGGTTTCTGTCAAGCATCTATCAAAATCATATAAGATATTTTGAGAGACTTGAAAAATTGTGCTTTTGTCCTCATTAAATTTAATCTTATCAGATTTGGCCCAATTAGATCTTATAGAACTAGTCAGCTAAGATCTTTGTGGATCTCAAATATAACACAGATCAGCTATCCCTCCCAAATTTGCATTATCTGTGAATGTGACAAGCATGCCTACTACACCTTTATACTAGTCATTGATAAAATGGTAAAATAGGAGAGGACCAAGAACAGATCCCTAGAGTATTATCAAATTAGATAATATGTACCAAGTATTTTGCAAAATCATACTTTTCAAAAACTTCTTTATTTTTCCTGGGTTTTTATTTTTTATTTATTTTTGGGGGGGAGTCTGTGTTCTCTTTTTCAATGGCTAGTATGGAAACATGCTTTGCATGAGTGCACACATATAATTTATATCAAAGTGTTTATCATTTTAAGGAGAAAAAAGAGGGAGAAAGGGAACTTAAAACTCAAAAATTATTTTTAAAAATTGTTTTGCATGTAGTTGAGAAAAAATAAAATTAAAACATAAATTGTTGTGAGAAGGAAGAACAGTAGAATGGTAGTTGTAATGATATTAGTAGTAGTGGTATCAGTAGCAATGGTAGTAACATTGTCTGAGTTAAACTATGATGTTCTCCTAACTGAAGAAAATATTAGCTGGTAAGTACATGATAAGGGATTAATTCATTGATTCACATTATAGGCGTTAGAGATGGTGGGGACCATAGAGATGATCTATTTGGACCAGAGATCTAGTCCAGGAATTCTTAAACTGGAGTCAATAGATCACCAAGAATCTATGAATAAATTACACAGGGTCCATAAGTATGAATAAGAAATTCTCTCTGTCTCTCTTTCCCTCTTTCTCCCTTTTTCTCTCTCCCTCTCCCCTCCTCCCCTTCCTCCTCCTCCTCCTCCTTCTTCTTTTTCCTTCCTCTTCCCTCTCTGCCCCCCCATATATACATATGTATGTTTGCATAAATATATACATATATAAATGCATATGTATCTTTACACACACACATATATATATATACATGTATATCTTTGTTTCCACCAATCTTTAACTAAAATTTAGCAGTTCATTCAATTACTTAAAAAGCACTATTCTAAGAAGGGGCCCATATGTTTTACCATGCTGCCAAAGGGATCCCACTGAAAAAAGGTTAAGAAAAATCTTTTATCTATTCCAACCCTCTCCTCTCATCTGTGGTTGAGGAAACCCAGTCTCAGCTGCAATTTGCTCTAGTTCATACAAACAACAGTAATACAAGAATTCACCCCAAGGTCATCTGGTGCCAAATCCCAGGCTTTTGTCTTTAAACCCATCCCGAGTCACTGCACCCCAGCCGAGAGCATGGTTCTACAAGGAGTAAGCCCAGCCCAGAGCCTCATTCTCCTCAGGTCTTCTCTGTTTCTTTCTTAAATATAAGCTGGCACATGGGCCCAATAAACTATAACAGAAGGAGGTTTTTGAAAAAGCCTTCCCGGCCCCACACTGGGCAAGGCTGTCATGAAACATCCCGGTGTAATGGGGAGGGAGGGAGATCTACGGCATAAGGGCAAGGAAGGAGATACCCCTAATGGGAAGAGAGAATGCACTGAAGCCCCCAAACCAAACTCTTCTCCTTCACTGTTTTACTTCAAGTCATTTCTAAAGCTTAGCTGTGAAAACAGCTGGAACTCTAGGAGAGCAGCAAATCAGCTCCTCTGAGAATTGAGATGGCAAAGTCTCACCATCACAGCAAAGCCCAACACGGCTTTGGGCTGGAGGGCTGGAGTCCAGAGACCAGGCAAACATGGCCTGTTGCAGCGGGCTCCCAGAGGCCACTCTGCAGTTACTTGGCACAGAGCCCCTGCCAGTGGGCTGCATTTGACCTCCCTGGTAGGCTGCCGCTCCCTCAGGACTGCCAAGTGGCAGATTTGTGCCTGTCTGGGCCGCTCTGTCCAGCCTGACTTTCAAGGAACTTCTCTCTTGACCTGACTACCTCTACAGCTGCTGAAATAACCTCTCCATGCTCAGAGCTCCCCAAAGAGGTCCCCCTGGTTTGTACTTACAATTCAGTGGACAGCATAAACCCCTCATTTTCTGACTACCTGAATGCAGCCCTGACTGCCAGAGACCAGTAAGCTAGAATTCCAAGCCCAGAAGGGCACCACGGTCCCCTGAACCAGAAAAGTTCCATCACTAAAAAGTAAAACCTTAGAAGGAAACTTCAGAGAACATCTAGTCCATGATTTTTTTAACCTGAAGAAATTATGGGGAAGGGAATTTAGATAGGGAGAAAATTACATTTTTATTTTTAATAAATACTCTTGAAACTTAATATTTCTTTCTATTGGGCAATAAACATTATTCTGAAAAGGACTCCATAGGATTCATCCGACTGCCAAAAAAGCAAACAAACAAAAAGGTGAAAAAACTCTATCTAGTCAAATCCTCATATCCCAGATGAATCAATTGTGTGATATGACTTAGCCAGCCCTCAACTCAGTTCTCTTGGTTTGAAAGGCAGTGTGTTGTGGTAGTTGCTGTTGTTTGTCCTTCGTTCTCCTAGAGTACCATGACATCAGGGAAGGGATACCATGACATGCAAGTGAATTGGATTTAACTAAGGGAATCCTGTGCAAAGTCACCTGCCTCAGCTTCCCCTCCACAGCCATCTGGGTCTGGTGGCCAGGCATAGATAAGGAGGACTGGAGATGGCCCCAAATGCAATGGGAGACCTAGGCCTTTTTAAGCTAAGGTCTTCAATAGGTCTCAATAAGTGTGACTGAGGTAACCCATTCAGTGATCCAGGAAAGGTAGCAACTGAGGCAAAGAATCTCCTCTTTCACTCAATCCAAAAAAAATTCTAAATAAATAAATGAATGAACAAATTAGAAAGGGGAAGATCCTCAGGGTTTCTGGCCAAAGCAGAAGCTATTTACATTCAATCTGAGTCAATCAGGGCCTAATTAATGATCAAATGAGCTTGGCCTAGGACCATTGGCGGACAATTAGAATCAGACTGGTTTTGGTTTAAGGCCTGGTTCTTAAGAAAGAAATCGAGCCAGTAAACTCCAAGTTTTTAGGGAGAGAGCACTGGACCGGGCAGTTATTGAGACCTATGCTTAAATCCTCCCTTGGACACTTACTAGCTGTGTGACAGAATAAACCACTTACTTTTTCTGGGACTCTATTTCTTCATCTGTAAAAATAAGGGGGGTTGAATTCAGGGGTAGGCCCCTTTCAGCTCTAAATCCATGACCTCTGGTTCCCAACTCTCTCCTTCTCTAGGAACTTCCCACTCTGTATTTTCCTCTCAGACCTAGTTTCCAATGCACTCAAATTTCCTACGTCTCCTAGATACAGAGAAAACGGAGCTAATAAACTAATTCACACAAGAACGAAGCCTTCACAACCCTTCACATCCTTCCCCACCTCCACCCTGCTAAGAGAACTTCATTTTAAGATGACAATAGTAAGGAGAATGATCATCACTGCCACACAATTGTATAAACAAGAGTGAATTTAATGATGGAATTTCAGACACCCTGTGGCACCTGGACCAAGGACACTTTAGGAGAAGGAGCGAGGGGAGGCTTCCTTGTACTCCTTGAGGACCACGTTGGACTAGAAAGTTTCTAAAAATTTTCATTCACAGTTTGTTTCCTTCTATCATGCCTACAACTCTCTTCTTCCTTATTTCACCTAAATTCACAAGGCAGCTGTGAGCTCCCACATCCGTGAATTTCAGAAGACAGGAAAGATTATTTCAAAATGCCCCAGCATCAGAGTCAAAGGTAAGTGCTACATGAATTCCATGAACCCCACTCCCCCTCGTAAAGAAAGGACTTGGAAAAGCTGCCAATGATACAGTGGAAAATGTGCAGCGGATTCCGACAATATAAATGAAAGATTGATAAAAAGCCCCTGAACTCTGAAGCACTGAAAACCCAAATTCAAAGTCTTAGGGAATTGCCACATTATGACACACACCTCCATCCTAATGGCAAAGGGGTGGGGGACTACCAGGGTAGAATGCTGAATACACAATCTGGTCAGATATAGCACTGAATTGGATAGTTCCTTAATTGTTTTTCTTTGTCATAAAACAGGGTTCAATTGAGGATGGCTTCTAAAGACAAAAGGCAAAACTAAAATGTCTTTTTGGGAAAACAATTTAACTGATCATGGTGTTAAAAAAATTAATGCATTCTGTTTTCTACTCTGCTCCCCTCCCCTCCCCAAGCCACTCTGCTTTCTCGCTCTTTCCTCCAGCACCTCTAAAATTCTTTGTCAGAACTACAGGCCTGGCCCTAAGTCTGAGAAGGCTAAAGGTCACCAAGAGGAAGGACACTGATTCTTTCTTAGTCCTGAGAGCTCTCCTATTCTCCCAGACTCTGACTGATGACTACAGCATTAAAGTGTTTCCCCTCTTCCCAAGCAACCTTCATCCTCTCATTGTGAGGAAATAAAAAGCAAGCTTCTTTGAAAGTTTGTGAGAGAGGAAGAGAGAAAATCACTCCCTATTTGAGAGGGCAAGAGGGAGAAAATGAACTCAATTATCTCTTTCCTCCTCTCTTCTCCCCTTGGGCTGCATCTGATCAGGCCGTCTCAGCACGGTCTCTCCTTCTACATTCTTCCCCAGAGCATGAGCAGCCATTACTTGGCCACAGTAAAGAGCAACCTGTTCACTGCTGAACAGATGACCTTAATCTGAAAAGAAGTGAGAAAGAGCTAATCCAACTCTCCCTGTACTTGAACCCTTCTCAATCTGTCCCCCCATCTCCCAGGATAGCTATGAGCTAAAACCTGGGCAAGTACTGAGATCATTTTAAATCAGAGCAAAACTTATTACCCAGTCTCCTCCTTTTTACCTAAAGGATCAACATTCTAAAAAGACTAGAACAAGTGGGGAAATGAATTATGGAAATCTTAGGTTTGGGGAAAAAATCTCAAATGAGGGATAATCCTTTATAGAGATAATCAATACCCAATATCCTATATATTGGGTGTTGAATTTACCATAAACCACATGATTTCCGCTAAAAATCAAAAGGGGAATTTGGGATGTAAAAATGATTATATTTTTCTCCTAACATTGCTCAGACAGGTTAAGCCTAACGCAGCAGATTAGCTGCACTGAACCCAAGTTTGTTATAATTAACATAGAAGTAACAGCTCCATATCCTAGCAATATATTTTTGAAGACTTTGATGATGCTAAGAGATTTCGATTCCCACACTGCAGATTTTGAAGAAACTGTGTGGATAGAGACACCTTAGATGAAAATGAAAAATAACTTGAGTTTAATGTCTCCTGAAGAGCTTTCGGGAGAGAATGGGTTAATGAAAAGTGGGACATTTTATAGAAAATGTGTAAAGAGTTTGGCTTTATGATGCCTGGTAAGGGGTAACTATTGAGACAGTGTTTATGGAACAATGTCGTCATCTTTGGGGGTGCTTTGGCCCCTGAGTATCTTTTTTGGTCGCAAACATAAATGACTTCCTTAAAGGATTTAATTAATTCTTAAATGTGCACGGAGCCTGTGAGCATAGCCATTAACTAGTTAGAAACATTAAGCCCAATCCTTTTCCCAGTTATGCACAAGTGACTCCCTTTGACATCACCGGGAGTTTTGCATGGGGCAGGGAGGGTGGGCTTGGGCACATCACATCCTCACCAGTCTTGTTCTTTGCTTTGTCTCCCACCCCTCTCCAAAGAAAATATGGAGCCATCTATTTTAACCAAACCTGTGGAATGTGTTTCCTCCAGTGGTCCCTGGAAACACATTACCAGCATAATGATAAAGCCTCCATGGCCGGTTCTGTGTCCCCATCCCTACTCTCCACAGCTTTCTTGTTCACTGAGCTCCCTTTGAAATCAATGGCATCCCTGTGCCGGGCAGGGACACCCATGGAGAGGAGGGCATATTGGGATCCCTGCCTGGGGAGGGCAGGCGGTGACGCCCAGAGCAGAGCCCCCACCTCACCAGATGTGGATTCATTAAAAGAAGGGAACTCTCTTGGGGAAAGAAGACCAATTCACAAATTCTTCCTGGCACACCACTCCCCTCACTTCTGGTCCCTCTCCTTGGACGTAATATTCACAATAATTCTTCTCTCACTAATTCACTGAGTTCACACATTATCCAATGGCACATGTCTTCTCCATTACTATCCATGCACTGGAAGCCCTATTGGGCAGGGGCTACCTCTGGTTGCCTGTTCTATAAAGAAACTAGTCCTGAATCTAACTCAGAATGGTCTAAGTATTTTTTAAAAAGGCAATAGTAATGACAAAAAAGTGGTTTTTAAGATCACTGGCTGTGGACCTAGTGAACCTGAGTTCAAATTCTGCCTCTGATGCTTGCGACCTGTGTGACCCAGTTTCTCCATCTATAAAATGAGAGAGCTAGACTAGATGGCTTCTGAGTTCTCTTCTAGCTTTAGATCTAGGGTCCTGTGACTCAAAGCAAAATAAATGAGCAAAAAGTGAATATTCTGCCAGAACTGCTTTAGCAAAATATTCTAAAAAGAGCCAGTGTGGGATAAAAAAAGCACTAACTTGGAAAGAAAGAAACAAGTATTTATCAAGCAACTATTATGTGCCAGGCACTGTGTTAAGTGCTTTACAAATATCTCACTTGATCCTCACAAAACAGCCCTGCAAAATTGGTGCTGTCAGTATTGCCTTCTGAACCATACAAGATTAAGTGACTTGTCCAGGATCGCAGAGCAAGTAAGTGTCTGAGGCTAGATTTGAATTCAGGTTTTCCTGACTCCGAGTACTCTATCCACTGTGGAACTGCCCAGCTTCTCCCAGAGCCACCAATGACCCATCATCGTTTGCTGTATGACCCTGGGTCAATCACTTCTATGAACCTATTTTCTCACCCAAAAAGTGGAAATAATAATCTCTTCTGTAAAAATACTGTACCTTAGGTGGTGCAGTGAATAGAGCACCAGCCCTGAAGTCAGGAGGACCTGACTTCAAATCTGGTCTCAGACACTTAACATTCCTTAGCTGTGTGACCCTGGTCAAGTCACTGAACCCCAATTGCCTCAGAAAAAAAGCAAAAAAAAATACTGTACCTAACTCAGTGAGGGTCAAATGAAATAATGTAGGTAAAGCACTTTTTATATGCTTTAGAGAGCTCTGTAGAGATGATCTATTTGAATGAGAGACTTGGGCATGCTGATCACCAAGGAGCCTCGGACATTCAGTATTTCTGAAGCAGAGAATTAGCTGAATCTTCCTGAAGAGCCCTCTCTGGTTTTAGGAAGGAAGAAATCAGTAAATTTGCCCTAGTTTCTCCAGCAAGATGGCACTATGGAAGGAGGTAGGATTTGGAGACAGGAGAAACTAGGGTTCAAACCCTCTCTCTGATACCGAGTGGGCATAGATCAGTTGCTAATCTCTACAAATCTCAATTTACTAATGTGTAACACAGGGAATTGAGAAAAATAAAGTAGGAAAAGAAATTCAACTGTTGTTTCAAATGAAATGAAAGGAAGAGAAGAAAAGAGAGGAGTACAAGGGAGAGGAAAAGAGAGGAAAGGAAGGGAATGGAGGGGGAGAGAGAAGGGAAGGGGAAAAGAGGCAAGGGAAACAGAGGGGAAGGAGGGAGTCAGAGGAGAGAAAGGGAAGAGAAGGGAAGGAGGGGGAGAGAAGAAGGTAGGAGAGAAAGGAGAGGAGAGGAGGGAGAGGAGGGAAAATGAGAGGAGGGGAGGGGAAGAGAGAAGAAAGGAGAAGGAAGAGAGAGGA
>JAJPUD010001408.1:32897-43469 GCA_023553655.1 Myrmecobius fasciatus | reverse complement strand
TTCTAGTATATTAAAAAAGAACCAATTAACATTTAAATAAATAAGGCAGATTGGTAAATTCTACCCTGACTACACAAAAATAGGAGAAGGGAAAATTAACTAAAATTACAGCAAAGAATTTAATAGTCCCTTCTTTGTGAACAATAAAACAGCACAACAAGGAAGAGAGAAGCAATGAACTTGGAAATCCTTAGCTGAGAAACTATTTCTCCATCCTTTGGAGGGGCAAAAGTCTCCACACCTATGCCTATGGAGAAGTATGGATTTGAGGGTGAGGAGAATCCCATAATTAATTGTACAATTATCCTCCTATAATTAAGAGCTAGAAATTCAATTCCCCAACCCCATCTTATTTAACAGAAGAAACTAACATTCCCCAAAAAACCTAACATGATTTGCTTAAGATCACACAGATTGTGATAAGCAGAAATGAGATTTAAATCTAGCTTCTCTGATTCTCAAATATAAGAGTTTTTCTACTACGATATACATCAGCAACCAAGCTCATTCAAAAGCATCTCCCTCATGTGTCACTGAATTTAGATTCTGGTCTCTATCATTAAAGAATCTTAGAAGTGTGATGAGTTACTATAAAATTGTTGCGTTTTTCTTTCTTACAGAAGAATTTAAACTTCTTTGCTTATAGCATTATGACTGGTCAATCAGCGCTCACTAGTATTTACAAAAGTATTTTAAGGTTTGTGAAGAATTGTATATATGCTATCTCATAATCAGCAAACATTAATTTAGACCCTACTTAAGCCCCTAAACTTTTCTGAAGTTTGAAGAGGGAGAGCAATACTAGTCAAAAGAGTCAAAGCTGTTGAAAAGACATAGAGGCAGCAGGTGAGATGTCATTTAGCAAGAGCAAGAAGACCATGTAACCCATGGGAAGGGAAAACATTGTTAGAGAAGAAAGATTAAGATTTAGCACTCCTAGATGCAGAACTTCAAGAAGACTCCATTTTTAAAAAGGGTCCTGCCCTTTCAAAACAATAACCAGTATAGGGCTTTATACACTGGATGATAGAATTGAAGATTTAAGGCTGAAATTGTTAGTAAGTACCTTGTAAGGGTTTGTTTGATGATTCAAGGAAACAATGAAAGATAATCATTATTCAGTCACAAATACTAAAAAGATTCATTTCACATAATTTTTTTAAATATTAGTACTGCATACTATTCAGTTGAATATTTCTAAGGAATCACTATTTGGGGAAATGTTTATAGATACTATACTGCACTGTACTATATTGTACTGTAGAGATTTGTCTTAATTCAGTTAGGGGCTAGGGTAGATTGGGGGGTATGAACTATTTTGTTTGCATTTTGTTTTGTTTGAGAAAAAAATTTTCACAATAATTTAAGATATGCCAGAATCCCCTATTTTGACTTCAGCCAATTAAAAGGTCTCTAAATAATATTTGGCAAATTTGAGCTAAAAATAACATATCCCTAAAAATAGTTTGGGGATATAGTATATCAGCAAATAGAGAGAGAATCTTGTCTCAGAGTTAAGAAGACATGAATTCAAGTCTAGCCTCTGATGTATACAGATTTGCCCCTAGTCAAGAAATTAATCTTTCAATGCATCAAGAGACATTTTAAGACTAGATTACAGAGTTGATGCCAACTTATAATGGGAGAGAGAGGTTTCTCCTTAGGGGTTTCTTATATCAATGAAATCTTAAGTTTGGCCCAAAGAAAAACAGCTGATATTTTGGGAAAGTTTTCTTTGTTTTTCTTAAGTGGTGCACTTCCTCATTGTGTTCAACTTTCTTGTGCCTTTATTTATGAAATCTATATTCCATACTCAGAAGATACTCTGTCTCTGTCTCTTCCTGTCAAAATCTGCCACCTTTTCCATTCTCACTATCCAAACACGATCCCCTGTCTTCGTTTCCTTAAATTTTTTTTCTATATATCTCTTCTGCCCTTAAAGAAATCTATCTTGTGTCATAATTATTTAAATAACCACCAAGTAAACCCCATTAGATTATAAACTAAAAAATATTTTCTCATCTTTGTATATTGCCTTGCAAAAAATCTTGCAGATAAAAGGTGCTTAATAAATGCTTGTCAAGTTAAACTGAAGCCTGGAAAATATTTCTCAAAAAAAAATTCCCCAAAAGGGCAATGACCCAATTCAAGCAAATCTTATATTCTAAATAAGTCCTAATTTTATAAAGCATAGTCGCAAAGCTAATCAAAACCAAGTCTTCCCTTTGGGGAAAAATGCCGTTGACAAGTGAATGTTTCCCTGTGTCTGAAATACAGTAAAATGCAGTAGTAAGGAGTCAAAAATGAAAGCTTCAAGAGTCGCTGTAATGTGGTGCCAAAATCACGTAACCTAGATAACTGGTGGAAAGAAGGCAAAATCTTCCTGGCAAGGATGCCTTGAATGGCTCCAACTTATAAAAGTAGCATGAGCTGCCAGGCTGACCAAAAGGTTCATGACTTTGGGTGATCCTTCCTGAAGGATGGACTCCTGAATGAATTTCCCAATAAAATGGGAACAAAGGCACTTCATATTTCTCTTTGGGTATATGTTTTATTCTGTTCTACATCTTTCCTGTTCTCAACAAATTATGCTTACTGTGGACGCTCCAAACCAAAATATTTTCAACTTCAACCACGTTTTAGTTCCTTTATATTCCCTTTATGGCATCCCCAGATGGCGATTTATCAGCTTTCTTGAATACCTGATTCCAAAGCCATAAAGCACCTTGTAGCCCATCAATCACTTCCCTTTTCATTGTTATTTTTATATGGCACCATAGATAGACATGAAAATTGACAGCAATTAAATTGCATCTAAGATGGGTCCCTTCTACGCACAACAATAAGAAAAGAAAATCTAAGCCTAGAATCCCATTCCATACAATGGGACACAAACTTCTCCATTTGGTCCTGTGAATATTAGGACAATTCAATTTTACAAATCGCCAAGAGCCCTGACCAAGCACACAATTTCCAAGAGCCATTTGTCACAAGGGCTGACCTTATTTCCCTGCTAGGGTATAACCTATAGAGAGAGTAGATTGGTCAAAAACCAGGTCTCCAACCTGGTTTGGAGAGTAAGGGTGAACTTGTGTTCATTTCGTTCAGTCAACAAATATTTATTAAGCCCATCTATGTTATAAGCCAGATAGGTAAATAAAATTCTGGCTTTGCGGACACTAACTAGCTTGTATGACCCAAGCCAGTTCTCTTAACTTCTGTCTGATTTTACACTTACAAAATGGGAATAATGGCATTTATCTCCTAATGTCATTATGAGGATTAAATGAGGTAATATTTGTAAAGTGCTTTGCAAACCTTAAAGCACTATATAAATGCTAGATAATATTGTTGTTATGGTGGTCGTGGTGGTTGTTAAGGCACTGACAAGCAATCAATCTACAAACATTTATTAAGTGGTTACCAGGTACAGGCACTGTATTAAGTGCTGAGAAAACAAACATCAATATAAAATATTACCTTTCCTCAAGAAGCTTACAATCAACAAGGAAAACAGCACATACACATAAAACTATATGCACAACTATGGAAAAAAGTAAAGATAAGAATTTCAGAGGGAAAGCACTAATAACAAAGGGGCTCAGGAAAGAACTCTTATAGGAAAATGAATTATATGTTGGATACTAGAACCTACTTGCCATATAGTAAGTAATTAACAAATTCTTATAGATTGAAATAAATATATATGTTTTATACAGATATACTTGCTAAATATGTATATATATTTTACCAAATATGTCTACAGATTTACCACATACATTCATATATTTGCTATATACTTATGTTTACAAAATATTTTACAGAATTATTATATAGCTACATATTCACTAAAAATATCTATGTTTATTATGGAGCTATATATTTACTATATATATTTACCAAGTATACCTATATATTTACTATATGTATATTTACCAAATATATCTTACATTTAGTATATGTATCTTTACTAAATATATCTATATATTTGTTGTATGTATAATTACTAAACATATCTAGACAATTACTATAGAGCTATATATTCACTAAATATATGTAGATATTTACCATATGTATAGTTGCTAAATAAATCTCTCAACATATTTGTATTTGTATGAGTGTGTATATTAGGAATATAGCTATGTTTATTCTGGAATTTTAGAATTGCATGTCAGTGGTCAGCTCATCCAACTGCTACCTCAGAAAGTCTCCCTAATTCCAAATGACCAAACAAGTCATGGAAGCCTCTGGGTAGGAGGAAGACACCCCATCCCAAGGCAGCTCAGCCCATTTTTTTTTTTGGTCAGGCTTTTCCTGACATTAAGGCTAAATGTTCCTCATTGCTTACTTTCATCCGCAGCTCCTGTTCCTGCCTTGTGAAGTCAAATTGAGCAAGTCTAATCATTCTTCCATTTGTCAGTCCATCAAATATTTGAGGGTAACTTTTAAGTCTCCCTCTCCCCTTCTCCACATACCCCCAACTATCTTTTCTTCTTCCAAGCTAAACATCCCAGTTTCTTCAAGGATTTATGGTGAAGAAGCTTTCAGATTGTCAGAAGTAGATATGTACAGCGTAGAAGGAAAAAATAATTTTGGAGGGCCAGAAATCTTGGGTTTATACCTTTTCCTTGTCCCTCACTGCGTCACTAGGTCTGGAGTTCCTCATCAATAAGATTAAGGAGGTAGATTAAATGATCTCTATCAATTTGGGATTTTATAATCCTGTGATCCTACAAAAATCACCAGGACACAAGAAAGAATGGGATATGTGTGCAGGAGAGAGATACAGGAAGAAGTGGGAAGAGATATTTGAAAAGGGAGAGAGCACACTGACTTGGAGGAGTCAGAGGAGAATTCACTAAATCTTGGTCAGTTCCAGACAAGAAATAACAATCTGCTTTATCATATGGAGAATGTTCATTTGCAAGAGGAACTTAAAGAAGAAAAGGAAGTGAGCCTACCTCCAGTGCTGTTGATCAGGCACAGGAGGTGCACCTGTCCAATGCACACACACCTGTCACATGGGGATGGGGGATGGGAAGAGAACAGTTGTTTAAGTTAACTTGAATTCACAAATGCAAATCTTGTAATTACATACACAAATAAGTAGTTAGACACCCAACTACCCATTTGCACACACAATTACCCAATTTGTGCAAGTTTATAATCCGTAGGTAGGAATTCTGTAGTTACACTTATTGGATTGGCCATGAAAATATAGCCATTCTTCTCTACAAGAAAATATGAATATCAAGTGTCATTTTTCTTAACATTTGGACAGCCCAATGTAAAGAGGTCTTAGTGTCTATTTTTATAGAAAAAGGCTTTTTCACATACTTCATTGACAGACAGGGCCTTTAGAAATCAAATCAGACATTTTGTAGCATATACAGACTAAGAAAGCATCTAGATTCAGAAGGAAGCAGTGGGGTGGTGCAGAGGAGAGAGCACCAGATTTAGTCAGGAAGACTCATCTTCCTGAGTGCAAAACTGTTCTCAGACATTTACTAGCTGTGTGGCTCTGGACAAGTCACTTAACCCAGTTTGCCTCAATTTCTTCATCTGTAAAATGAGCCAGAGAAGGAAACATGGCAAACCTCTCCAGTATCTTTGCCAAGAAAACCTCAAATGGGCTCAGGAAGAGTCAGACATGACTAAAAAGGAGTAAGATTTGGCCACTTATTTCTCTGTATGACATTGGGTAAGTCAGTTAATCTTTATGGGGTTCAGTTTCCTCATGTGCAAATGAAGAGGGTTAGACTAGGTAGCCTCTGAGATGCCTTCCAGTTCCAAACTTATAATCCTATAATCCTATGATTGCTCTGAATTGTGCTTGCCTAAGTAGTTCAGGATTAAATACAGAATATTTTGCTTTTCCTACTAGATTAGTGCCATGCACCCAGTACAATGTTTCTCCTGACATCCTATGTATCCCTTAAGAGTCACAAGATTCTAGAGATCTACTGTGGTCGTTTTCTGCAAAGTTACTGAGCAATTAAAAAATTAAATGAACACATCCTCTGTCATGTTTTGATCTTGCCATGCACTAATTTTCAGGACAGAGAAAAAATAGTTAATTACTATTTTATACCCACAGTCCCTCTCCATGTCATGTAATGTAATGTAATGTAGCTAAATAAGGAAGTTACTCTAGTGCAATTTGCATCCTTGGAAATAAAACAGTACTTATATCTCTTTATTTCTGCATTTAATTTTAGCACACTTAAGTACAGTTATCTGATGTGCTTAGAAGAGGAGAGACATTCTTAAAAAAAAAAGTGGAAATCTCACAGAAGGAAGAGAGATGCATCTCAGAAGAGGTGACATCCCAAGTACTGCTCAGGGATGAATCAACATCAGGGGAAACCTCACCAGAGCCTTGTGGTAAAAAGGGAATAATTGGGGATAATCATTAGTGTGCTCTTAGCTTAGTATATGAACATTATAACTAAAGCTTCCCAAACCTTTCTGTCAAACCTCAAGCAAAGGCTTCACACTGTCTCAGGATGGGCATGAAATTTTTGAGGCTAAACTTTGTGGTTTCGTTAATAAAATCCCTGAAGTGGTTGGTTCTACCCTCCCTTTGTGTTTTGGAAACAACCGCAAAATCTTCATGCCCCCGGTAGGATTTGTGGTTTCCTCTTGGTTTCAGTGCCAACTTTCAAAGACACTCCTTGGAGCTCGGGAGGGAGAGGAAGGGAATTCCCAAGTGCATCAGCTTTTGCTGGAGCTGAGCAAAGAAGCATGTCCCAAGCTCTCAAGACCAAGTGCCCTCCAAAGCCAATCCAAAGACTTCAAGACAGACCAGTGTGGTGTCCCAGGGAATCAGGGAGAGAAATGTGTCTTCTGCTTCTCATTTACACATAGAGGGAGCAGATCATGTTTTAAAAAAAAAACAAACATCAATAAAACATTTAAAAAGAAAAGCCATTTCACCCAGCAGTGTTTCTATTGGGCTTATATCCCAAAGAAATCATAAAAGAAGGAAAGGGCCCCACATGTGCAAGAATATTTGTGGCAGCTCTTTTTGTGGTGGCTAGAAACTGGAAACTGAGTAGATGCCCATCAGTTGGAGAGTGGCTGAACAAATTATGGTATATGAATGTTATGGAATATTATTGCTCTGTAAGAAACGACCAGCAGGACGATTTCAGAGAGGCCTGGAGAGACTTGCATGAACTGATGCTGAGTGAAATGAGCAGAACCAGGAGATCATTATACACGGCAACAACAATACTATATGAGGATCAGTTCTAATGGACATGACTCTCTTCAACAATGAAATGCTTCAAACCAATTACAATTGTGCAGTGAAGAAGGCCATATACACCCAGAGAGAGGGATGTGAAATGTGGACCACAACATAACATTTTCATGTTCTCTATTGATGTTTGCTTGCATTGTATTTCCTTTATCGGATTATTCTCTCTTATAGATACGATTTCTCCTGAACAAAAAAAAATGATGTGTGGCAATAACTATACATATATTCGACTTAAGTATTCTAACATAATTATCATGTAGTGGATATCCTGCTATCTAGGGGAGGGGTGGGGAGTAGGGGGGAAAAATTTGTAACAGAAAGCTTTGTAAGGGTTAATGTTTAGTAATTACCCATACATATGTTTTGCAAATAAAAAGTATTAATAATAATAATAAAAAAAGAAAAGCCATTTCAAGTAGAGCTGCAACATCATTAGCTTCTAACAAGTGAGAAAAGCATAGTGTAATCTGTATCAGTTCCTTGTCTGTGATTATGTACTTTGTTAATCTTTTACAAAACTAAAGGCTAAGGGGAGAAAATAGGATAAATAAGATACCACAGTAACTAAATTAATACTTCACTTATCCTGAGGCACCATTACAAGGTCTAAGGTTGCCAACTAGAAATTCAAGAAACAATTAAGTTCTAAAACAGCTATTAAATGTGAGAAGCTAACTATATAAAAAGTAAAAGTTTTGAAGATACTCAATTTTAAGTTAATCTCAATATGCCTCTCACTTCCCCCTCCTCTTCTGTTTCTTCCTCTTCTATTTCTCTCTCTGAATCTTTCCTCTTCTTTCTCCTTCCCCTCCTGCTGCCCCTCTTCAAGTCTTGCTCCTCTTGTCTCTTTCTACTTATCCCTGTCTGAATATGTCTTCTTTCTCTACTTTTTTCATCAAGTATCTCTTACTACTCAATCTCCATCTCTTCTGCCTCCTTCATTCTTTTCTTGGCCTTTTTCTTTCTATCTGAATATCTGCTCCTCCCTCTCTTTTTTTTCTTTTTTAATATAAATGTTTAATGATGGTCTTTGTACATTACATCTTTGTCACTTTCCAAAAACCTTCCTAACCTTTCAATAGAACTCTCCCCTGCAACAAATAAATACCATTAAGCAAAAACAAATAGAGGCTTTGATCATGCATGTCTTAATTGGAATCCATAATCCTGCATCTTTCTGCCAAGAAGTAGGAGTCAACTTTCATCCTCAGGAATCTGTAGTGTATACTAATGATTTCACGAATACCAATTCTGATATTTTCTAATGTTTATTTCCTTTATATTATTGTGGAAACTAATAATTTCTTTTCTTGATTTTGATGACTTCACTTTATATCGGCCCTATGTAATTTCTGCTCCAACACACTGCCTACCCAAGGTAGCATGATAGAAAAGAAAGAGGACTGGACTTCTGTGCAAAAGATCTATGCTCAAGACTACTTCCCCAATTGATTGGTCCTTTGGCACAAGTGTTTGTACTTCTCCAAAGTCCAATTCCCAATCTCCCTCTCTGAATCTCAGGTTTCCTCTTCTGTAAAATGAAACTGAAAACACTGGATTTGATTATTTCTAAAGTTTTTCCTCCTCCTTCTATTCTTCCTTCCCTCCCTCCTCCTCCTTTTTCTCTTCCTTCTTTTTCTTTTCCTCTGTCTCCTCATCTTTTATCTTCTCTTCCTTTTATATCTTCTCTTCCTTATTCACTTCCTTCTCTCTAGATCTCTTCTCTTCCTTCTTTCCTTCTCTAACTCCTTCTCTATAGATCTTTTCCTCCCCTTTCTCCACCTTCTTCTTTCCCTCTCCCCATATATATCTTTCTTTATGTCTGTCTCTCTCTATCTGTCTTCTTTGTTCTCTCTGTATTTGTCTCTTGTCTCTCTGTGTCTGTGTCTGTCTGTCTGTCTCTGTCTCTCTCCTCCCCTTCTTCCCCCACCTCTCTGTCTTCTCATCTGATCCTCAACTATTTCTAGTTGGATAGTATTGTAAAAATTAAGAGATAAGCTCTGCACTCAAACTATTTCAATAAAGAAACTATGTTGGTGGACCAGGAAGAAGCAGATAAGGAACTTTTTGGAGTGTCCAAGGTTAGAGATTAGAGAGATGTATGAAATTGTGGGTAGTTGGAGAGAAGCGACCACTTTGAGGTAAATAACTCTTGGGGAAAAGATTGACCTGGGACCCAAGAACTGATCTGGGAGAAGGGATCCTCTGCAGTTCAACTTTAAGTGGGACAATAATAATACAACCAGGTGAATACAGACAAGTACAAGACAGGAAAATTCTGCTATTAGTTGAAGTCTGGGGGATTCCCTGGGACCTATGCATTTGCTTCTGAAAGCAAAACTCAGTCCTTAATGAATAAATATTAAAGCTGTCAGTGCTTGAGGAAAATCAGCACCCGAGGTTTATAAAGCTCTCCCAGCTCAGAAGACTAATTCAGTGGATAAAGCTCAGAAGAAAGAAAAAAAGCACTTGAGCCTATTTTTGTTTATTCTATCAAAGAGATCAATTCTTCCCTGGAGGCACCAGGGGCTTGCTCAGGTAACACCCATTAGCACTAATGGGAGCTACAAGTGTAAACTCCACAAGGAGGGAAAGAAGAGATCTTAAAATTTCCTGGACTCTGATTAGTCTCCTCTGATAAAGGCCTTGAATCAAATAAGCGCCTGCCGGGTGACTGCCTCTGTCAGGGCTCCTTCCCATCCTGATTATTGCTGTGAGGATGTCTGCAGAGCCCAGGCTCTAGCTTAGGGTAATAGAAGGGGAAAGAGTTCCCCAAATCCCCCCTCTTCCCCAAATCAGTGCCTGGCTCACAGGCAGTCATTCTTTACTTTCAGAGATAATAAAGAAAAAAATAAATAAATAAAAAAATAAAAAATAAAAAAAACCCCAAACATTCTCAGGCAGTTGCAAGGAGCAGACCTGCATAGACCCTAGCCCTACTGGACCAGATGTCATTGATTGGTGGGGTGTGACCCCCAAAGAGGAAAGGAGAAAGTGCAGTGCCCAGAGAATACTCTGCAGCCTGGGGATAAATTTACTTCTTGACCCTTCACCTCTCTGTCCTTTTATCTTTGGAGAGTTAATTTGAAATTTCCTGCTTTCTTCAAGCCCAGTCATCCAGTTAAACAAAAGCCAAAATTATTTTTCTCTGTGGAGAATTTCATCCAACTTCAAAATTTCCTGCTATGTTTGCCCTTGCCTCTCTTTTTCCAGCCCCACCCTCATCCCCAAAGTAAAGCCTAGAAGTTCATTATAATATTAATAGTAGAATTTGTGGAGGGGGGTAAGTGGGAATGGTGAAGGTGGTA
>JAJPUD010001408.1:14494-32887 GCA_023553655.1 Myrmecobius fasciatus | reverse complement strand
AAGATCACAACAGCATAAACTTGTCAGTGTCGCCATGGAGCCCTTTGGAGAAATCTAAAGGAAAACAGGATTACACGGGATTTGGAAGCACTGGACTACCCTTACTTCTTTTTTCCTTACTGCCATAGTTGGTTTTTTGCAGAGATTTTTATTAGTTATATTAATAAAAAGAGCTCACACTTAGAGAACACTTTAAGGTTTGCAGAGTTTTACTTATATTAACTCAATTGATCCTCATAACAAAGTAGGTGCTATTATTATCTTTATTTTATAGATGAGATAACTGAGATGAACAGGATTAAGTGACTTGCCCAGGATCACCCAGCTAGTAAATGTTTGAGGACAATTTTGAACATAGTTCTTTCTGATTCTAGGTCCAGTGCTCTGCTTGTTATAGAACCACCTAGCTACCAAGCTAGATTAATGAATGAAGTAATGCAGGAGTGATTCACAGTAACCAGAGGCTCCTGACTCTTTCACTGTAAAAGTCAGTGGTTATGGTCCGGGTTTAGGTCTGTGATTTCATACTTGTAGAAAACCCCAGATGAGAAAACTTTTTCTATCACTGTAGATAAGAGAATCTCTATCACTCTATCAATAAACATTTTTTAAAATACATATTATTAAACCAGGCACTTAAAGTGCCAGGGATTAAAAAAAAACAACTAAATTCTAGTTCTTGATGTCAAGAAGTTCAAAATCCAATGGTAGCAACTCTTTTGCCACTAGAACTAAAGATGGGCTAGTTAACATGTATCAAAGACAAGACTTAAATTCATGTCTTACTGACTCTCCCTCTCCTCCCCCCACTAAAAAGCTCTCTTTCAAACTCTAGCATATTATATATGGGGATATGAAGAATTTTATAGTAATATGAAATTTACTGGTTGTAAATTATTCCCAATTCTCTCTCTTCTAGTGAGTGATGATGTGACATAGTCATATTATAGCTAGAAAGGTTCTTAAGGACCATTTAGTTTGAGCTTCCTCATTTTATGGATGAAGACACTAAGCCTTAGAAAAGGGAAACACTTTGTTTCTTGAGAATAAGTTTAAAATTAGGAACTTGTTCATTCTTTATGGTGCTATTTGGGAGGGTAGACATTTGGATTCAAAAGTCCTTTTCATTTAGGTCATCAGGGATAATAGCCATGCCTATTTGCAATTAGGACATGAACCTTCAGAAATATAACAGTTCCGATCTAACCCATGTCATCCTCTGGGAACTTGGTTGTACCTTCCTTAGAAAAGTTATATTGATGTAGCTCTAGTCTCTATAGTACAAGCATCCATTGTTTTTTTTTTTTTTAAATTTTCTCCTATAGAAGCAGCTGTATAAATAAACAAAAAACCTTGTCCACATGTTATAAAACCATTTCAGAGGTGCACATAAAGTGTATCTACTCCCCAGATCTCCACATTGTAGTTGCTGTGTGGTCCCCACATGAAAAGTAGTAATGGAAATTCACAGGGCTACATATGTGAGCAAGGAGTCCCAAGAGCTTGGGCAACAGAGGGTTTAAAATGAGTTCCATTTCCATATTCCTTTACTGCCTATCCTTATTCTCTTCTCCCCACTGATGTCCACCATGACCCTCAAGAGATCCATTAACTTTGTGGATGACAAATAGATATCATTTTCATCAGACTCTGCTGTGTGGTCAGTGATCAACACCAGTTTGATTAAATAGATGGTTCATTCTAGATTATCAACTTCCTTCTTTTCAAAAGGAAGTACTCATTTAAAGAGAGTATCTCCTGAGTAGGTCACTATAGAAAATTCCTGACCACTTACAGGTCTTTTATTAATGCCTTCTCAGCCAATATCTATATAAAGTAGTTCATGTTAAATTTCTACTTTAGAAAGTGTCCCCAAAGTCTTAAGGCAGTGTAGTTTTAAGATATTTAATTAAGCCTTAAACTACCTCAAGACTTTTGGTTTAACTTGTGAACTATATAGGAAGAGAAGCAGAAACAGCCACTGTTTACTCCAAATTCACGCTTCTGATTCATCTCCAAAATTATTTTTTTCTGAGGTTCTTCATTCTCCTTTTCATACCCTTTGAGATCCCTTGACTTCAATGAGTAATAATAACTATTGTTGTTGTTCAGTCATGTCTGACCTTTCATGATTCCATTTGGGATTTTCTTGACAAATGTACTAGAGTGATTTGCCATTTTCTTCTCCAGCTTATTTAATAGGCAAGGAAACTGAGGCAAACAAGATTGTGGGACTTTCCCAGGGTCCCACAGCTAGGAAGTGTCTGAGATCAAAGTTCAACTCAAAGAGGGGTCTTCCTGATTCCAGGCCCATTATACTATCCGCTGTGTCACCTAGCTGCCTTGAGTAATAATAATAGTTAACATTTATAAAACACTTTAAAGTTTACAAAACACTTTATAAATGTTATTTTATCTTCACAACATCCTTGAGAGGTGGGTGCAATGTACAGGTGAGGAAACTGAGGAATACAAGGGTTAGTTGACTTATTCAAGGTCACAGCTATTAAATATCTGGAGCCACATTTGAATTCAAAATTGACTCCAGGTATTTCTAAATAGAATCAGCCTGTCAGAGCTGAAAAAAACCTGAGAGGTTATCTGGTCTATCCAATTTGCTTTATAGATGATGAAACAGACTGGAAAAAGTTATATGATTTGCCCAAGGTTTCATTTCTAGTAAGAAGCAGAAATGAGGTTGAACCTAAATGTTCTGAGCCCAAATCTTTTGCCTTTCCTAGAACATCAAAGATACCATCCCCAAATTCTGTGCACTTCAATCATTGCAGAAAGATTTGAAAAATTTGATAAGTTGATTTGTTGTAGCTAGAGCTGGAAGGATATTTAAAGGTCACCTGGTCCAACTATTTCAATTTACAGATTAGATAAACTAAGGCCCAAGGAGATTGTGGCTTGCCCAAATCAGATATCAAGCTCAATACTCTAAGGTCAATGTCCCTTTCAATGCATTATTACTCTAGTTTAAAGTCAATTAATTCCACTTATCAAATAGGTTAATTCAGAGTTTACATGAGAACAAACAAGCTTTTGTACCCAATCTCCTTCACAGAAAATAATGTTCATCCTTGGGCAAACAAACTCAAGGGATGGAAATGAAAGCTGTTCTCCTGGGCAATGCCACTTAGTTTTAATGACTTCGTGGTGGTTACACAGCCTAGACCTCTTCTCTGCTCCCACAGCCACCACCCAAGTTTGGCTCCTCATTAACTCTCCCCTCAAACTATTGAAATAATCTCTAAGTGAGTGTTTTGCAATCACTGGTTCAGGGATCCCTGCCAATCTACAGCAAACTGTTACTCATCTATAAAGCTTACTACCAAAAATCATTATATCTTCAGACTTATAAACTTAAAAAATAAACTCATCCTTCCCTCTGAATCTTGTTCCTCTCACTACTAGTTCCCTAGGTTCCAGTTCTCATCCTTTCCTTTGAATCATTAGAAGGGATTCTTCCCCATTTCCCAGAATTCCCCAGAATTTAGATATTTCACTTTCTTAAAGCATAAAACAGACTGACTCTCTGTGTCTCTCTTCCTTTTCTCTCTGTCTCTCTCTTCCTTCTTTCTCTCTGTCTCCTTTCTCTCTCTCTCTCTCTCTCTCTCTCTCTCTCTCTCTCTCTTTTTTTCTCTCCTTATCTCTTTTCCCTGTCTCTATTCTCTGTCTCTCCTCTCTTAGTCTCTCTCTCTCTTCTATCATCTGTTTCTCTGCCTCTCTCTCTCTTCCTCTCTCCCTAATTGTCTTTCTTTTTCTCTTTCTCTCTCATATTTGAGTGTACTCTCCCTGATCTACTTCTAGTCTCTCTTTTCCACCCAACCTCCATAAGCTTCCTAATGCACAATCCTGATCACATCATACTTCTACTTAAAAATTTTTAGTGGTTGATGTTCCTTTATAGTTCAAAACACATGCTCCTTAGTTTGGCAATTAGAGTGCTTTATAGTCTGTTTCTAAACTACCTTTTTATACTTGGCACTTAGTAGGCTCTTCATAAATGCTAGTAGACTGACTGGTCAAGAGACCGAGGTTCAAGACTCAGCTAGAGCAGTTCCTAGCCATGCAACCTTTGGCAAATCACTCAGCTTGAGTTCCTATTTATTAAATGAAGGGATTTGAGCTAGGGTATTTCTCAGATCTCTTCTACCTCTGCCATTCTATGAGTCTATATAATAAGTCAATAAGCCTTTGTAAAATCCCTTCCATACTGCAGGTACCATGCCAGCTGTGGGGAATATAAAGATAAAGTTGAAACAATCTCTGTCCTCAAACAAGTGATTTTCATTCTATTGGTGAAACTACATGTATACATAAAGGTAAATGCAAAAAAAAATACACACACATATATACAAAATGCATGTTTTTATGTAATTTCAAGAGGAGATACATAATTGTGGGGATCAAAAAAGGATTTCTGCAGAAGATATTGTTGTTCAATGGTTACAGACTCTTTGTGATCACATTTGGAGTCTTGACAAAGATACTGGAGTATCTTATTTCTTTCCCCAACTCATTTTATAGATGAGGAAACTGAGTAAAACAGGATTAAGTTATTTGTCCAGGGTCACACAGCTAGTAAATGTCTTAGGCCACATTTAAATTCAGGAAACTGAGTCTTTGTGACTCCAGGCCCATTGCTCTATACATTCTGCCACCTAGTTACCTTATTCAACAAAAGGTGCTTAAGAAATTTCAAGAGATCCAATAATATTTATTAAGCACCTACTAAGTGCTAGGCATGGTGCTAAGGACTAGTTTTAGATTCAATAGCATGTTTTATTTATCTTTGTATCATCTCAATGCAGCAGCTGAGCAGATAGTAGTTATAAATTCTTATTGAATGAATAATGAAGGACTAGATAATAGCCTCCCAATGCATAAAACTGAAGTTCACCTTCAGAAAGGTGACAACTCCTGAACCCTCATTTTAAATGTTTGGAATGAGTGCTCCTCAGTGCCACCCAACCATCCCATGGATACCAGGAAATTTGTGGCTGGGTGCTTCTCTGAGGACCACACTGCCCACTGCTCTGCACAAGCCCCAGCAGACAGGTCCCCTTTGCTCCCACAGCACCATGTTCCCAAGACACAGAGAGCATCTCTAAGGTCCTCCTCACAACTCATCTAGGCAACAGAGCTCATGGTGACTGCTGTGAATCCCTCTTCAAGACTCTATTCAGTCCAAGTTGGTTCATGTTCCCATGGCAGACTGATGACTATGATCCATATGAAAGCGAGGTTGGGAAGAGTGAGATGACATCATAGAGAGCTTTGTTTGGTATACAAGTACAGTACATCCCACTGGTAATTAGTGTCTGTGACTTCTTTTGAAAGAGGGATTAAGCAATATAGGCAACAAATGTCCCTTTCTGTTAAGCATTTGACCTTATCTAGAGTGTGTCATCAGCTTGAAAGTCATGGCTTATGTCAGTATTAGTGCAAAGCAGCCTCCACTGTTTCCAAATTGGGATTGCTTCCATATCAGCAACAGATGCAAATTGAGCACTCAATAAGGAGCAGTAAATGGTTTGGAAAGAAATGGCCCAGTCCCTTCATCCCCCTTGGTCAGAGATTGGAGAACGAAATGTAGTTGTCAGATACCAAATGGACAAGTGGATGGCTGGGCCTGAGACAGGTAGATTTCTGGTACAGCCCATGGAAACAGTGCCAATCCAAACTGCAGCAAGGCCTTGTTTCTGTTAACCGAGCTATTTTTCTGCTGCACATCAATTAGACTGTTTCCAGCCCTGACAGGAAGCAAGGGAAACCACCCATGTTCTATGCAACCTCTAATATGCTTCCAGCGTTCCACTTGTTACAGTCATGAGATAATTGATATATCAGTCACAGGGCCAGTCTCTCTGAATTTCACCCAAGCCAGCTGGCAAAGGAAAGCCTTCTGCTATAAACTAAAGTTACTAGGAGTAAAGGCAAGAAGGGCCTTTACAATTCCAACCTGTTTCTCAAGGAAGTCATCTGTAGGGACCAAAAACTGCCCTGGCTCTGACACTTACTAAGAGCAGGGACACTGGGCAAGTCACTTGATTTTTCTACGTCCTCAGTTTCCTTATCTGAAAAATAGGGTGGTAATAGTTAAGGTTTCCTCACAAGGTTGTTGTGAGGAAAATGCTTCATAAACCTTCAATTAGGGTATAAATATAAGTAGTAATCATTGTTGTCATTATCATCTAACAGTTTGTTTAACTAGAAATTTATTCAACAACAATCCCTAATCTCCTACCATGAGCCTAGCATTTCCCCAGGTATTGTGGAGAGATTATGCAGAAGTATAACCCAAGGTGGGTTTCTGCTTGCCAGGAAGGAGTTGGGAAGAAGAGAGACAATCAGTATTGGGACATGTGCAAAATAATGCTAGAAGGCAACCTAGGGCTGGATGAATGGCAGTGACAAGAAGTGCTGGGTCCAGCAGATAAGTAGCACAATGGACTTGAGTGGTCAGGGCAGATTTCCTGAAAGGGCAGTTACTTCTTCTGGACTTGAGAGGTGGATGAAGGGCTTAGGAGTGGGGAGTGGGCAGGGGACCTTCATGGGCAAAGATGGGTGGGCTGATGGGGCCTCAGGAGGCATTCTTGAAGAAGCTAGCCTGAATGGAATAGAAGGCTTGTGGAAGGGAAGGCCTGGGAGATAAAAACCAGAAAAGTGAGCTAGGCCCAGAGGGTGGAGCAGCTTTAATTTCAGACTAAAGCCTAGGCCTGCCAGCTATCAGAATTTCAAAAATAGGCCAACAATCATGACAGATATTATCCTACAGTAGAAAGGATGCTGGAATGAGAGTTAGCTGACCTGGGTTTGAAAGCCAGCTCTGTCTCTTACTAGTTGTGGGATTAACTTCCCTAACCTTTAGTGAGTGTCTCCTCCCATAAAAAGGGGGTGCAATGGGGATGGACTAGTTGACTTCTCAGGATCCTACATTCTATGGTAACTACTGTCTACTTCTCCCAGTTTGGTGACAGCCTTGGAAGACATGAAGAGATGTTACTAAGTTTTAGTCACTCAAAGGCTATCTGGTCTAACTACTTCATTTTATAGATGAAGAAACTGAGGTCCAAGAATACTTGATCAAGTTCATGTAGACAGAATAAAATAATCCTCTAATAGCTATATCTATCTAGATCTAGATTTATATATCTATATGTAAAACATATTATAACTATAATGTGTTATATAAATATATATTTAGATAGATATAAATATAGATAAGTAAATGTGTACTGTGTGATGTGTATATATGACATGTATATATAATATCCACATATGGATACAATATTCACACACACATGTGTGTATATGTATATATGTGTGTATATATATATATACCAACTTATGAAAAATAAGGAGAGATTTTCAATTTCTAGAATTGAACATTTCTCCCTACCCATTAGTACTGGCGTACTCTTCTCCATCTTCACAGCTCCAGTTAGAATGATCAGAAATGTGTCCAAGAGGTTGCATAAATACCAGCCCTAAGTAGAGAACAGGTGTACCTTGGTTTATGCTGTGCTTCTGAAAAGTTGTATGTAAATCAATTTTCTGGGTAAACTGCATCTTATTTTAGATGCACAAGAGTGAGCTTGTTATATAAAGAAACTCTGTGGGGAATCCTTTTCTAAAGAGAAGAATCAGTCGATAATTTATCTGTTTTGTAAATTAAGATTTTGGATGTTGGTTTTCTTTTAAAGAGGGCAACACCCATATGCTTCTAAAATAATGACTAATACACTCATTTCTGTTGGTGTCACTACCACCACCAATACAAAATGGATCTCATGTGATAGAATATCAAACTATAATTATCCTTATAACCCCCAAACCAAGTTTTCCTACCTCTCAGTATTGCTCTCTGCTTCTTTTAGGCATTTACCAGTAGCACAAAGCATCAGGAAATACTCTACATAAAGGTTTCACTTACACCTTTTGCCTTCTTTAAATTGCTGCCTACATCCTATGCTCCAAAAGAATGCTTAATCAATTGGGGGGGGATAGGGGAGAATGAACTATATCCTTAAAATAAAGCAGTGTAGGTATTTTCTTTATGGTACTTTATTAATTTGAAAATACCATTATTGAATTTTTGAAAGTTCTAATTTAAATATATTGATCTATTATTGTTTGATAAATTTTATACCCAAATTTCTTAAATAAAAACTTTTCTATGGTGACAGACATTTTGCCATACAAGAGACAAACTGACATCAAGGGAATTAATGAAAAAAAACTCACAAAGGATAGTGGCTTACCAGTACCAAACCTAAAACTATATTATAAAGCAGCAGTTATCAAAACCATTTGGTACTGGCTAAGAAACAGAGTGGCAGATTAGTGGAATAGATTAGATTACCCCCCCCCAAACTTCAGCTTCTGGGATAAGAACTCACTATTTGACAAAAATTGCTGGGAAAACTGGAAAATAATATGTCAGAAACTCAGCATAGACCTTCATCTTACACGCCATACCAAAATAAGATCAAAATGGATATATGATTTATGCATAAAGGATGATACTATAAGCAAATTAGGAGAGCAAGGGATAATTTACCTATAACATTTTTGGAGAAGGGAGGAATTTATGACCAAAGAAGAACTAGAAAACATTATGAAAGGCAAAATGGACAACTTTGATTAAAAAGTTTTTGCACAAATAAAATCAACAGAAACAAAATTAAGAGGAAGTACAAAGCTGGGAAAAAATCTTTACAGCTAGTATTTCAGATAAATGTCAAATTTATAAAAATACAAGTCTTCCCCAATTGATAAATGATCAAAGGATATGAACAAACAATTTTCATATGTTAAAATTAAAGTTATATTATAGTTATATGAAAAAATGCTCTAAATCATTATTGATTAGAGAAATGCAAATTAAAAGAACTCTGAGAGACCACCTCATACCTCTCAGATTGGGTAAGATGACAGGAAAAGATAATGATAAATATTGGAAGGGATGTGGGAAAATTGGAACACTAATGCATTGTTGGTGGAGTTGTGAACTGATCCAACCATTCTGGAGAGCATTTTGAAACTATGCCCAAAGAATTATAAAACTGTGCATACCCTTTAACTGAGCAGTGCCATTACTGGGTTTATATCCCAAGGGAATCTTAAAGGAGGGAAAAGGACCAACATGTGCTGTTTGTAGCAGCTCTGTTCGTGGTAGCAAAGAATTGGAAAATGAGTAGATCATCAATTGGGGAATGGCTGAACAAGTTGTGATATATGACAATAATGGAGTATTATTGTTCTATAAAAATGATGAACAGGCTGATTTTAGAAAGGCCTGGAAAGATTTACATGAACAGATGTTGAGCAAAACAAGCAGAACAAGGAATACATTGTACATAATAACAGCAAGAATTTGTGCTGATCAACTATGAAAGACTTGGTTCTACTCAGTGGTTCAGAGATCCAAAGCAATTCCAATAGACTTTGGACAGAAAATGCCATCTGCATCCAGAAAAAGAACTAAGGAGACTGAATGTAAACCCACAATGCTATATTCACTTCTTTTTTCTGTTTTCTTTTTAATTTCTTCCATAGGTTTTCCCTTTTGCTGATTTTTCTTCCAACATAATTCATAAAGTAATGTGTATTAAGATAAATAATTTTACCAAAAGACCCTAAACAAAACAAGAGACAAATTGCCTTACACAAATGATAGATGAGGAATTGCCCAATACTCAGATTGGAATCAGACTGGAATGACACATTCATGTTTTATTCAAAGTGGGTAACTTTGCTTTGATAGTTAACTGAGTAGCAATGATATAAGAAATGGGACCCCAGAATAATATCATTTCCTTTAGAAACCAGAACAAATGACAAAGAAGAGTTAATGGATGACAGAAACAATTGGCAAAAGTAACATGAAAAGAAACAAAATTGTCCTTAAAATATTTTAAGTGGTACATTTTGATGAGATTCAAAGAAGGGAATTAGAAGATTTCTTAACTCTTTTTTTATTCCGCTTATCCCCACCCCAAAGGAATAAATTCAATAAGGAAATTTTAACTGCTTCCCCAGACTGGAAATCTTGATCGCTGTTACATAACAATGTTCTGAAGCAGCAAATAAATTGGGGGGATAGAAACTGGCTGCACATATCTGCTTTCTACTTCCACTGGGAAGACAATCATTAAGATCATTCATCTAATCAAAAGAAATGGGTAAATGTTTTCCTAATTATTTTCTGCAGGTTATTCATAAACAAGTGGTAGGGGAAAATACAACCACATCCCTCCTAAGGAGAAGACAGAATTTGTGCTCAGAATTCTTTTTCCTATGAAAACTAAGTCTCCTGTGGACAGCCAGCTTTGGAGGGTTCAAACACGAGTCACATGATGGACAGTCATTCCAACATTCAGGTTAAAGCAGAGGGATGGGAAGATATCTTCCAAAGAACAAGTTCTCATGTCTAGCCACAGCTGAGTTTTTCTGTGAAGTTTGAAACAAATCAGTCAAGTCATTTTTGAATTATAGGGCTCTAAAAAATTAATATTTATGGCTCTTCAATGTCTCACCTCTTTTTGGTCATTCATAACTCAAGCTCATTTGGTTTTACATGCTTCAAACCTCCCTCATTCTCTATTCTCCAAAGAAGGGGGAGGACATGGCTGGGACTTTTAACACCCTCATCCACACTACACTTAAAGGCACAATGGCCCATTTTCATTTCTCCTTTGGGAAGGGAAAAGATTTTCTAACATTTAACTCAGCTATAATTAGATATTATTGTGCCCCATCCTCTGGGACAACAACTACAAAATGTGCCCAGAGTAGGTAGCACTAAATTCTCCTTTAGTTGAGGTGAGGAGAGAGCAGGACACTACCCTAAAGGGAAGAGACAGACACCTAGGACTATTATTCAAGACTATTACTAGGAAGGAGGAGAGGGGGCAACACATCAATGATGGAGGGATGAGGAAGGCAAGAGGGAAAGAGTATGGACTAAGTGGCTCATCTCTCTAGTGTCCTATTTCAAATCATTTTGACAATTCATTGAAAAGGTCTGATATTTCTATAGTTAACCAATTAAGTCAACAAGCATTTATTAAGGGCTCACTGTGTACCTGGCACTTCGGTTACAAATATAGGCAAAATCAAAGACAATATCTGTCCTCAAAAAGCTTACATTCTAATAAGAGACGTCAAAACATAAAAGGTTGAGGAAAAGCAGGGTGAAGTGGTTGAAGGGAGATGATACCAGTGCAAGGGTATGGTGGTTAAGTATAGAGAGTCAGAAGCAGAGCCATGAGAAGAATGATTATTTCCTCAAAACGGCAGTTTTAGGAGAAACTTGGTCAGTGACAAAAGAGGAGTTACAGGAAAAAAGGAATGTTTCAGAAAAATAAATCTACAGGAGATGAGAGAACTTCCAGGATAAAAAGGCAGTTGACATATGGTGAAAAACCTAAGAAATCCTCCAAATCCTACAAATCAGCACCTTCTAAATTTAGCACCCTACGGCAAAACCTTTGTTGTCCAACCCTAGTTATAGTTCTGATTAAACTGTGAATTTCTATACTACTAAGTCATACTCAGAGCTAACTCATTAAAGGTAAAATTCTTTATCATGGTTATTGGAAAATAATCTTCATATAATACATGAGACATAAGTAAATTATCTTCATATTGATAACTTCTTTAAGGACCCTGATAGGAAAGAATATGTGTCTCTCACTTTTTTTGTGTTAACACTCTATTAGCATTTCCATAGTACCCAGAACACTGCTGAACACGTAGTAGATATTATATAATTGCTTTCTGAATTAAATTTAAAAAAACCTCTTTTTACTAACTTCCCTCATCTCCTATGACATACTAGTCCTGGCTTTCTAATACAGTCTTATACAGTTCTTTGATGTTGCTTACATATACTCTATGAAATAGCTAAATGGTCCAGTAGATAGAGTGCCAGGTCTGGAGTCAGGAAGACCTGAGTTCAAATCAGACAATTACTAGCTGTGTGACCCTGATCAAGTCACTTAACCCTTTTTCCCTCAGTTTCTTCATCTGTAAAATGAGCTGGAGAAGGAAATGGCAAATCATTCTAATATTTTTGCCAAGAAAACCCCAAAAGGGGTCACAAAGAGTTGAACAGGAATGAAAAATAACTTAACAATAACAACAAATACTCTACATTCTCCCTTCTTTGAAACTTTATACTGTCTATAATACTCAATTCTATAAGGACTTTCCATTTTCAAAATCCACAAAAATTTTCCCTGTGTTCTGAGGGCTCCAGATAGAAGGATAAAGAATGAGAAACATTATTAGGCTATTTCCTAAAACACCATGCACTCACACATATACTTTTCTATGTGGGTATTCTTCACCAAACATGAAAGCAGCAAGAATTTACTGAGTTCCTACTATGCATAAGGTTCTTTGCTAAACACTGAAGATACCAAATATAAAAATGAAAGAGTCCCTATCCTCAAGGAACACATAATGTACTGGGGAAAATATTTACATATACATATATATGCATATATATATATGTGTGTGTGTGTGTGTGTGTATACACACACAACATACAGGAGATAGGAGAATAAAACTAGGCAGAAGAGTCCTGGATGCTTGACATACTCTCTCTTGCCCTGACTTTGCATTATCCCCCAAATATCTCATTTGGGTTTCTTCACATAAGTAGGCATTTATGGAATGATTATGACTAACATAAACTTGTTGGAGAAAGGTAGAAACCAGAATATTGTTTGGGCATCTTCCTTTTCTCATTTCAAGGTCACAGATATAAAGCTGGAAAGAACTTTGGTGGACATCATGCCCAACATCCTCATTGTACAGATGAGGAAACTGAGGCTGAAGGATCAAGAATTGGTGAATAGGATACCAAAGGATTTTATATATTCTAATGTATGTATACTTTAAAGGTTATAATATTTAAAGATATCTCTAGTTTTAAAAAGTACATATAATATTAATTGTTTGGAATATTTTAAAAATTCATATTATTTATTCTAAGATTTTTGTACAAAAATCCAACCTTAATTTTCAGATTTAGGTTGAAAACTTTCAAGCTGAAACTATTTTCTTCTCTTGATCTGCACTACATTTTCAAATAATTAAATGGCTCTCACAGAGAAGTGGGATCAGATTTATTCTGTGTTGCCACAGAAAGAAAAACTAAGAAGATTGGATGAGTTTCTGGGAGGTAGGTTTTTGGTGTAATGTTTAAAAAAATAACTTTCTAATAACTAAAGCCTTCCAAAAATATCTAAAAACCAACATTTCTATTACTAGGTCATAAGCTCCCTATAACTAAAGGTGTTCAAATAGAGGCTAGGATATATTTAATAAAGGCTTTTTGAATGAATCAATGAATGACACACTTTTAGAAATGTTATAGAGAAGATTCCTAAATTAGGATTTTATTATTTTGTTCTCTTTCTCATATTTCTAATGTATTTGGAATTTTTCTTATGTTTGTCTATCAAGGACCAGGAGACAAAGGCTAGGAGGAAGTACCAAAAAAAAAAAAAAGAGAGAGACAAGGGGGGGGCAGGTTGGTAGCAAGTGGGTGGCTGGATAGAGCACAAGCCCTGAAATCAGGAGGACCTGAGTTCAAATCTGGTCTCAGACATTTAACATTCCCTCGCTGTGTGACCCTGGGAAAGCACCTCAACCACAATAGCAAAAGAAAAAAAAAAAAAAAAAAAAAAAAAGACAGGGTATATAAGTACAATGAAATGATAAATAATTTTTATCTAAGAGGCATGGAATAATGGAAGGTACACCAGATTCAGATGATTTGAATTTAAGTCCTTACCAAAACTCTTATTATCTATGTCATCTATGAAAAAAAGAGGTTAGATAAAAGTTTTATATCTAAAATATTAAATATCTTAGAAGTCTAGGTCTAAAAGGAACCTTTAAGTTTCCCCAAGTTGAGCTCCTGTTTCAAAGGCTACACTCAAACTATCTCAGTGACAGAGAGTTTAAGAAATGGAGAATATGGCAAGTGGAATTAGAAGGTTAATAATGTCTTACATGTCAGTGGCATTTTATTTCAAAATTTCAAGGATGTAAAAGTCTCACTAGTGATACCACACTTTCTATTCTGCCCTTTCTACTTTTTAAATGGTCTACATGAATTGCTATGACTAAAATCTTCTTTACCCTACAATCACTCTGAAGAGAAGGAATCTTTTCCAATTTCCCTGGATTGGTTTTGGGATGAAAGTACATCACTGGGCCCATAGAAGGCCTTTGCAATCAAATAGCCATTATCAAAGAATATACTTCATTGGCATAGAATCCTAAAACTTGAGTTCACTATCCCCACCAAGGTGAGGCATCTTTGGGAGAATTTCATATACATCCCCATTCAGTTTCACACGGTATATTTTTCAGGCCCTTCTCTCTACGGTACTTATCAGCTACTGTTTAGTATTATAATTATTTTTTTGCTAGTCTCTTTCCTTTACTAGACTCTAACCCAAGGCTTCTTAAACTTTTTTCATTTGTGACCCCTTTTTGCCCAAGAAATTTTTATGTGACCAAAAAGACATATGAAATAGGTACACAAATCAAATATTTACTGATAATAAATCACAATTCTGTGATCTGGACATTTAGTTACATCATGTGGGCTTGGGAACCACAGTTTAAGAAACTTTGCTCTAACCTTTACAAAAGCAGAAATTGAGACACATCCAAATATTGTATCTTCCCCACAGGCCACTATCATGATTTGCATACTGTAGATGTTTAATAAGTGTTTGTGATAGAACGAATTAATGTTATCCTTATAACATCTCCATGCAGTATGCAAACAGGTCCCAATAGATGTATTAGAAAATAGATCCACAGTGGATAGAGCACCAGCCCTGAAGTCAGGAGGACATGAGTTCAAATCTGATCTCAGACCCTAAGCACTTCCTAGCTGTGTGACCCTGGGCAAGTCACTTAATCCTAATTGCCTGGGGGAGGGGGGAAGAGAGAGAGAAAAGAAAACAGATTCACAGGATGATTGGTTCCATCTTCATTCTGTAAGTAGAGAAGTAACTAGAAACTGGGTATCCTGACTCCTCATCCACCTCTCTTTCCACTAAATAAAAGACAAAAATGGAGAGAAGGCAAAGAGAAGTCTGCCATTTACAATCTGAACTAGAACTCCTTACTTAGTCACCAAAGTCCAGTTTTAAGATGAGGCACAAGGCTAAAGTTGCGCCCTCTGCTACTCTAAGATCCAGACAGTAGACAAGCTGAGTCAAAAAGATTTCGGTTCAAATACTCCCTCTTATCCTAATTATATGACACTGTGTAAGTCATGCATAGGATCGAATTGTATTTCAGAAGTCATTTAGTCAACCACTTTTTGTTTTACAGATGAAAAAATTGAGGTCCAGGAAGTATAAGTTAATTGCCAAAATCACCCAGGTAGTAGGTGTCAGAGCTGAAATTTGAACTCAGGTCTTCTGACCTGGTTAACTCTTCTAACCTGTTTCTTCTTCTGTGAAATGAGGGTAACAATATCGATAGCTCTTCTTAGAGTCATTGTGAGGAACAAATAGGATAATGTATTTAAAACACTTTTATAAACTTCAAAGTACTGTATAAACTTCTTATCAAAAATCTCAGTTAATGCCAACATAAACATATGGGACTCTACTTCTTATTGCCTGAATGACCTTAGACAAGTCATTAAATAAAAAACAAAAAAGAGATCAAAAGATTTGGTTATCTATAAAGTGGTCGGGGTGGATTAGATGATCTCTGAGAGATCCTAAAATGAATATTCCCAACTTTCCCTATAAGAGGGAGGGCACTTTTCTCTCTTCACAATTCCCAAATTATCCTGGAGAGTTAATCTCTTGGACTTCGGTCATTTACTCTAATAAACCTGCAGTTTTTTTTGGGGGGAGGGGGATCTTCCAACTAGCAATTATCTATGACTCACATCAAGACAGAGATAGAGACAGACAGATCAAGAGTCAGAAACAGACTGATATGAGCTACATGCAGCTAACCCATAACCCAATCCAAATTTGACCCAAAAAAGGGTTGACAGAAGAGCAAAAATCACATCATTACCACGTTAAAAAGAATGATTGATCCATCTGGCTACAGAATCAGGATAGAGATAATTTCTTATGTTAAAAGTGCTGGTTAAAAAGGTTGGGGGATATTAGGTGGGTAAGTGGAAGAGGCCAAATGAACAGAGAATCCAACTGTAACTCCAAATCAGATCTCCTCTAAAGTTGTTAAGTATGCTCTGGGCTGAAGGAAAGAAGTTCACAGAGGCTAAAATAATAAAGGTGGCTTAAAGAGAAAGACACAGGGATCTATCATTACCAGTCAGCAAATATCCAGGCAGGTTAGAATCGGAGAAGAGATAGGATATTTTTCATCAGAGGAAACCAAGTGAGCCAACCTAGAAGATGAAGACATAAAAGTCTGCAGAAAAGTAAAGACAGTTTTGAAAGAAAGGTGATGGTTACAACGGGCATAGCAGGTGATGAAACTTCTGAAGGAGAGAAGCACCAGGTGGGCTACTCTGAAGAAGTGGAAGATTTTGATTTACTAACTCACCAGACCACCTCCCAGCCCCCCCACACACACACACACTCTACAATGTTGTTGCTTCTGCTGTCACTCCCACACGTGAGGACAGACATCCTCAGAAGACAGGAATGTATTCATTCAAATGCACAGCCTACTAAAGGGTTAAGCCTGATGAGGAGGGCTCTTTAGTGTCGGGGTGTGTTGTTGAGTTTGTGAATGTGTGTGTGTTTAAAAGGGAGTACAGGTAAACCTGGTGAGTGGAGTGTCCCATATTCACCCATCTCTAATGATGATTATTATGCACAAACAGCTGTCTACAGTTCAATGACTGAGGATCTAATTGATCTCATTATCTCCCCCCCCCCATAAGGTGAAGTATGCTCTGACTCTGTAGGGCTATGGATCAAGGCTGATGAAGGGCCAGGGAGGGGAAGGCCCAAAAGACCCGGAGAAGGCCCAAGGAAGGCAGGCTGGGGTCCAGCCTCAGCTGGAGTTGGTTTGAAACATTTCCCTCGCCCCAACATACGGAAAGAAATGCCTGCCCCCTTGCCTGTGTCACGGTGCTACATTTTGGGTTTTGTTATGCTGGCTGCAAGCTGAATGGCTGGGATATCATTTATGAATATTAATTTTGCAATAAAAAACCAAGACATCGGTGTATTAGTTATGCATTCTTTTGTTACTCTTACCGTCTTTGGTAATTATTATTAATGCTATTATGTCCAATTTCTCCTCACCTTCCTCACTCTGACAGTCACCACTGCAGGGCCCTATCTCAGACAGTTGGTTCCTTCTGGAGCCAACAACAATGCTACTCAATTAACCCTCTGGCAGGGGAGGCTATAGTATATGAATGGGGTAGCTCCTTCATCGAGAAGCAAGAACCTGTCCTCCTCCCAAAGAGCCCAGGCCCCCAGCCTCAGTTTTCTCCCTCCCAGCTGCTTCTCTCTCCCCTCTGTTCTGGCTGCTGCCTCCACTCTCTCCACATGGCTGGCCCCTTCTAAATTATTGGGGGGGTTTCCTGTTTAACTTATTATTGTGTGACTTCCTCCTCAATTTTGGTTGTCTTCCCTTCCCCCCTAAAAAGAAAAAAAAATTAAACCTCCCTCCCAGCAACCCCAGGCAAGGGCTCCCTTATAGAAAAGAACAAGAAAGGCAGCTTTTCTTTTACATGACACTCAGTTTGTTGTGTTTTCCTTGGGTTTGTTTTCTCGCCAAAAAAAATTACCCCCTTTGTCTTTCTGCAAAAAACGCAATGCAAACACCTATGGCTAGGCAGCAAGGCTGACGCCAAAAGCTCTTCTTTTTAAAGAATACTTCTGTTTGCTTCCTAGCCTACAACAGATATATTTTTAACATAAAAACACTATATTTAATTGGTTATGGATCTCTGTTCTTTTAGCACTACTGGATATCACACGAAAACACATTAGTACAGAGCAATTAGTGCAATGGCAGTAAACAACTAAGGCACTATTAAGCTGTGGGTGATTAAATAGTATTACTTTTTTATTTTTTATGATAGTAGACTCAAAGATGGAGGAGATTTTAAATATATACCCCCATTAATATTAATACATAATATAAATAACAGGTGTCTTCAACTTCTTCTTAAGGTACAATTTATACCCAGTACTTCAATCTATAGAGAGCCACTCTTTGTATGGAAAATGGGCTTCTTTATACACTCCACCGTAATATTTCTTATCTTCCTACACCCGGATATTTAAACAGTAATATTATTTAATTGGAGTTATGGAGTCAGACGAATAATGCCCAGACCTATATCAGAGAGAGAGAGAGAGAGAGAGAGAGAGAGAGAGAGAGAGAGAGAGA
>JAJPUD010001408.1:0-14484 GCA_023553655.1 Myrmecobius fasciatus | reverse complement strand
AGAGAGAGAGAGAGAGAGAGAGAGAGAGAGAGAGAGAGAGAGAGAGATTCCATCCTCTTGAAGAATATGCCTGTCATTTATATCTGCTCAAAGAGCAAAGCAAGCCTTATTTGACAAATTTACTCCAATGAGGTCTAACAAACATTATGATAAGTTAGCTGGTGTGACAGTAACCTTCAGGCAGTCTAAAAGGGCTGCCTGTGACCCAAGGACAGCCCGCTGATGGTGTACCTTTCTAATCTGCCTGGCCCTCACAATCTCTCTGGACTCTCTCCTTGTTTATGGATCATCCTCATGGTCTGGCACATCTTTTCCTCGGCATCTGATTAAGTTAACAATGTGCTGCTATTTGCATGCAGATTTGCTGGGGCTTTTCTCTACAGCTGCTCCCAAAGACTTGGTCTTTCTCTGTAATGTGATAGCGCAGCAGTCAGTAAATGCAATCTTTGTCAAACCCAGGTGTGCTCTTCATTTGGTTTTCATTCGTTCCAAGTAATTTTTCTTTCTGTAGCATTTATAAGGCTCTATTATAGTATAGCCACATCTGGAGCTAAAATTCTTCTATTAATTATATACTTTTACCACTCTGAAGACAAATTCTGAGAGATACTAACATTTTTTTTTTGTTCTTATCTCTTTATTTGACAGGATGCCTCCTATCTTATTTTCTTTTTTGGAAATTTCAATATTTAAAGAGCCTTTAACTATTTGAGAAGGATTTCGAGAAGCCGGGAAGGCTAGGGGAAGGGCACTTTCACAGACCTGTCTGTGTATGTAATTTTAAAGGAAACATGAAGGCGTGAGGTGCTACACCTTTGGGTTTTCCCAGAAGAGTCCACCTTGTGAATGCACGCTTTCAAGGCAAGTATGAAAGTTGGGGAATCGGGCATGTGTCTTTCAAAAGAATATATTCTGTTGGAGTAAAAAGCAAAAGCAAACAAACAAAAAACACCCCCAAATCAGCAGATAAAATAACCTTTAACCCAGTCTGTTCCCCAGTGGCCACTGGCTCACATCCTCAAAATCGTCAAACAATTTGATTCTTCCACAGTCAAAAAGCAGAACCAAATTTGATCAGTGCAGTGACTTAGACGCTGTATTTTCTTTGTGCGGCGGGGGTAATTTTTCAATATCAAGTTTGAAGTAGATTAGAGGAGAAATCTGAGCTCTGTGTTCATTCTCATCTTCCGGAGATGGACAAAGAGGAGCTTTGCCCAAACGTTCTGAAAGTTACTTTGGAGCCAATTTTTTAAAATCTCTTTTGGAACAGTTAGATCTGCCCCAAAAGATTACAGAGAGAGACAGAGACAGAGCCAGAGACAAAGACAGAGACAGAGAGAAAGGAAAAAAAAATGCTGAAGCTCAGAAAAAAGTTTTAACCAGATATCCTCCATCTGAATTGAAAACCAAAAGTTGCAGAACATGAATTTTTTTTCATTGAGAAATCTAATTTTTACAAATATGTTCTGGGAGTATTTATACATATGTGCATCTGTGTGCAAGAGAAAGAGAGAGGGACAGAGATGGAGACAGAGAGAGAGAGAAAGAGAGAGGAGAGAGAGAGAGAAAGGAGAGCTAAAGAAATCCACATAGACAAGATAGAGAAATTCCCAGTAAAACCATTTTCATCATACAACATGTCAATCAAGCAAAATCCCAAGTAGGTCTTGGATAGTCAATCTGACTTCCATAAGGGACTTTTTAATACTGATCTCCCTCCTTTCTCCTAAATTGGCATTTAAAAAGAAAGATACAAAAGTAGGGGCCAAGCTCTAGAAACTGGTAACTAGGAACCAAGCCACCTGATTAAAGCCTCAGGCATGACCACAGGGATGGAAAGATAGAGGTATTTAGTTCTATTCCCAGATACAGGAGTTAGTACTACCAGCAATAATTTGTTTACATTTATCAGAAATCTACTGATAAGCCTTTAATAAGTGCCCACCATGTTCCAAGTACTGGAGTAAGGCTCTAGGGATAGAAATACAAGGTATCCCAAAAAATTTAGTGCAATTTTAAACTAGCAAAGTAACTTTACCCAGCACAAAGAATTTAACAGAATTGCCTTTAAGGAACTTACATCCTAATATGGGAGATAGTATTCTAAAAGAGCATGTTCCCTGTCTAAGTGTCTCCATCTAATCTTATCTAGGGATATATCTATGGAGTCTATATAGTTTTCTATCAAAATAGTAAAAGGTGTTCAAGAATTAGAAAGGAAACAACAGAAATTCACCAAACTGAGATTATACAAGAATATCTGCCCTCAGAACACTTTTGCTGCCTCAGTTCCCTCATCAGCAAAATGGGAAGTATATGTCCTTCTTCCCATAGTTATTGTGAAGAAGAATTACTACAAAGGATTTGCAAAGCCTGTTGCTAAATATAAAATGCCTTATAAAAGCATACTAATAGTGTTTCCCCCAGGGTCCTATTTTCTCCAAGTCTTGATTTTATGAATTAGTTTTCTTCAGGAAAACAAGAATCGAATTTTGATTCCATGTCATTCAAGGAAGAATCCATACTTTTAGAAAGAGGGGGGTATGGGGGTGAGCATTTAGACAAATAATGCAAAAGGGAAAATTGATTTTTGTAAATTGACTCTTTATAGGCTTCTTCCCTCTTAAAGCATTCTTATTTCTGACATCCCTGCCCCCTCCAAATATCCTTCTGAAAAAAATTAAAATTAAAAATAAAAATGAAGAAATGGGGCCGATGTTGGGATCCTAGATTACATCACTGGTTAGCATGTGGCATGGGGGTGGGTAGGTGGGGGAGGGGGGAGATCGGGAAAAAGACAAAGTACATTTTGCTCCTATAGCATGCTATTTTAGTGGTGATGGTTTGACTTTTGGCCCAAACGCATATGCCAATGGCAAGGCTAACTCTAGGGAGTAACAAAAAAGAATGTGTGTTCACAGCTGTACAGTATACCAATACAGATTACATGTTTTCAGTGTTGCGGCCACAACAGAATGCTAATTAACATACTGGAGTGATGAGAACGGCTGTAAGGGCCTTATTGTTCCATTATTTCATGAAGCCCAGCTGCCTTTGTTTATGTCACTTATCCTCTCGTGCCACAGGTTTTTACTCCAAAAATACTATCCCAATACAACGTTAATATTTAAAAAACAAAGAGGTGGCAGATTGTCACTTTTGTGTCAGTCTCAAACTGCAGGACTGTTATACTGTTTCTGGTTCGGTATTTAGAAATAATTTAACAGCCATATTCAGACACTGCCTGCATTCTAACATAATGGCTGAATACTTGAACCAAGCAAATGCATAACTATCCTGACATCACTTATGAGATTTAGATTGGTCAGTTAATGGAAGTCTTTACCAGAATCAATACCATAACAGCTTCTTGAAATGAACGTGATTTTTTACCCAGAGTGCTGCAAACAATAAGTACAGAAATGCACTACCTTTGTACCCAGCACAAAGAAACTGAGAAATTCAAAATTAAGAAGCAATTACATTTTTGTAAACTAATATTACAGTTGATTATTAAAAATAAACACATACAAAAATAAGTACTTGCTATTAAATAATTGGAGAACATTAATACCCCTCCCAATCCTATTAATCATTTTTTTACACTTTTTAATAGCTGTTTCACCTACTGGCTACATTATCATGTTCCTGTTAAGTATTGATATTGATGATTGATGTAATAATGATTAAATAACAAACCACATTCAGAGCTTTTTTGAAAAAAAAAAAAAAGCTTCATATTCCTCTTCCAAGAGAATAGTGTCTGGTGCCTGAATTGTTTTTTTTTTCTGTCTGGCTTATGCACTGAAGTGACATTCTATAAAATACAGGTTTCCTCAAATAGTGTTCCACCAGCAATCTATACATACATACTACAGTAATTTGCAATCACTATCAGCCAAAGCTCTTGGCTCAAGCCCAAAATGTTTATGGTGCATTTCTTCCCCAAAGAACAAAAACACCCTGGAGTTTTATTTCAGATTTCCCTAAATGTGCCTTTATTGACACCAGGTACAATAGTTAGAGAAATACGTAATGCCCCCGCATTAGGTCCCTTCAGCGAAAGTCATAAATTAAGTTAGAGAAGGTTTCCCCTTAAAAAAGTTGATCGTTTCCCATAATCAAAGCCACGCTGTTGTGAATGCTGAAGTACGCTGAAATCTTCCCAACATCCAATTGAGGGAACAAGCCATAGTTGCTTTTTAACGAGTTTAACTGGTAATCTCAGATAAATGTGAAACAGCTTCAAGTGTCTGTCTTATGTAAGGCAGTAATGAGAGGATTTAGTGCCCCTACATCCCAAACTGCTTATAACTGAGAGCATGCCACAGGTGTGTTCCAATCTAATATATAGTACTTTCTCAGCTATGACCATTCCCCTACTGTGGACACAACATAGATTTTTTTAATTGGATCCAGGAGCTAGCTAAATTACCCAGCTGCTCTGTGTTTAAGCCCCCAGCTAGCTTATATACCAATAATAATAAACTTTCTATAATAGCAACCCAGCCTATTACTCGTTGTTGTGGGCTTTTTTTTCTCTTAAACTAAAAGTGGCCCACTTTATTCTGATTGCATCCACTGAAGAAACTCCTGAATTGGTTTCCTCCTAAAAATTGCTCAAGAACTACAGAAGAGATACAGGTAAATAACATTCTATTATGGGCACATATTTTCAGGGAGGACCTGCTTATTTTAGGGTTCAAAGAGAAAAAATATAACTCATCCCATGTAATTTGCTGGCATCCTTCCCCCATCCCTTTTTAATCCTTATTCATCAGGTCAAAGCAATGATTTCTCACAGGCACATAATAGGACAATGATACCAGTCTCCTGATACCAGTGTCTTGTCTATGTGTATCACAACTGCACATATCAAGCAGATGGGGTGGACTTTGAATTTGGTACAGTTTCTGTTTGATTCTTTACATTCAATGCCACCATTTTAATAGTTTCCAAAAAATAAAAATAAAATTCAAGTCCTTTGCTGCCATTCTGAAAATAAGAGAAGAATTAAAATCCTAAATAATAGATCAAAATCTATTGGCAAAGAAAGGTTTCCCCACTCACTACACTATTCTATTATTTGAACACATTTTTTAATCATCTTTATCCCACTTAAACTTTACAAAAACTCTATTGAAAATTTAACCTTGTGCTCTCGAAGCTAAAACTGATAAAACTTAATAGCAACAAGGCAGTGAGACACTAATAAACTCATTATAGATCACATAAATGGGATGTCTCCGTAGCTGCCAGACATAATGCATAAGCAGCAAGCCAGGAAAGGTAGCGTACATGTGTGCATGGACAGTTGGAGTGAGAGGATTTGGTAACACTTCACAATAAGTTTTCTAAATTTACTTGATTAGGCAGTTCATTTAGAAATTTCAGATGCTAATTATAGGTGGAATGCAGACAAGCTGGCTTCTAAGAATGTATCTTCCTGAGGCCTGATGACTGTGGCGTGATGTATTTCCTTACATAGTGGCTTCTGAGTCCTCAGAGACCCCCATATTTGGTTTCTCTTCCCAAATCACAACACAGAGCTATATTGAGAAAAAAATAACTACAGCTCACTTCCTCTCCAAACAGGGTACCTGTCTGCCCTATTCTGAAGGCTGCTGCCTAAGGAAATAAGAACGATATAGCCAGACCTGAGTTCCCGAGATGAGAGGGAGCCCTGAATGATCACAGTTTCAGGTTTCACCACCCTAATCCATGGACTCCAAGCCCTGAATGCAAAGAAGTGAGGAAGTCACAAGACCAAATAGGTGAAGAAGAGCTTGGATTGGATAACAGAATTTATCCCTATAAAAAGTAAGGGGAAAGAGAATCAAAGGATGTCAAACAGTTAACCATCTTAAAGATTGTCTAATTTTACAGATAAGAAAATTGAAGATCAATGACTAGAAGTACCCCAGACCAGGCACACAATCTTATAAGTGATAGAGCCATGACTTAGGTTCTCCTATTCTAAACCTAATGTTTTATTTTTTTCTATTACTATAATCATTACCCCATTAAATTGTAAACTTGAGGGGACTGTCTTTTGTCTCTTTGTATCCCTAGTGATTAGCACAGTAACTGTCACATAGTAGGTGCCTAAATATTGGTTGATGGTTGATTTATTGATAACCATTAATTAAAATTTGTATCAATGAGGAAAGATGCAGCATGCTATCAAAAGAGAACTAGTCTCAGAGCCAGGAAAATTTGAGTTAAAGTCCTGTTCCTGACACATATTAGCAGTGTGACTTTGGGCAAATCATGAAACCACCCAATGATCCAGGCAACTCTCTAAGGCTTGTTTGTTCCAGAGGAAGGGCTTGTTTCCATTATTACAGGGAGTTTTCTAATCCAGGAACTCTTTACACCAATGAAATCAGAGGTCTAGCACCTCTCCTAACAATGGGAAATCTATGCTTAATAAATGATAGAAACAGACGAGAAGTACTAGGAATTAAATTAGGTACAGAAAACAAAGCTCACTCATAGAATTTCCATGGGAGCACTGATTCAATCAATCAAAACATATTAACTAAGCATTGATCTTATGTGCTACGTGTTGTGAAGATAAGAGGAAAAAAAAAGAGTTTAGGCCTCAGTTTCCTCAGGAAGAATGTAAAATGGGAGGACTGGAGTAAATAGCCTTTAACATCCCTCCTAACTATTAACTCTAAAATCTCTTTTAATTCAAAATCTATGATCCTATGATTTTTATGATAGGCCCTGTCATTATGCAATTTTGGATCTACCTGGTGAAATAAAACTTGCACTCATAAAAAAGATTGGAGAATAATACATTGTTCAGTCTTTTCAGTCATGTCTAACTCTTCATGTCTCTATTTGGGGTTTTCTTGGCAAATATACTGTAATGGTTTGCCATTTCCTTCTCCAGCCCACTTTGCAGATGAGGAAACTGAGGTAAACAAAGTTAAGTGACTTCCCCAGGATCACACAGTTAATAAGATTCTAAGAGCAAATTTGAACTCAAGAAGATGAGTCTTGACTCTAGGCCTGTGCCACCTAGATGCCCAGATGATAATATGAGATAGTATTTAACCTAGTGGCAGATAATATAGGTACTATCAAGTTCTGGCAGAGAATCAGTGAAAATAGCAAGGAGAAAAGAAAAAGGAAAGAAGGAAAAATTGAGGAGAAAAGAAAATGAGGAAAAATGAAGTAAAAAGAGATGAATGATAATGAAGAAAACTAAAGAGCAAATCACTCAATGAACTGCATTCTTACTCAGTTGCCTATTCATGCCTTATTGTTTCTGAGAAAAAAAAAGAAAAAGAAAGTTGGTTGTACCTTCCTGATGCTTCCCTCAAAAACTCATTTCCATATTACATGGAAGCTTAAATTGCACAAGAGGATACTTAAGTAGGAAGTACCTTATTTTAGTGGAGGGTTCATTTGGGATCCATTCAGATAAATGATGAATGAATTCATTCATTAAAAATATAGATATATTTTAATAATCACACTGATGCATTGTTTGTGGAGCTGCTAATCAATATATCTATTCTGGAAAACAATTTGGAATTGTGCATATCAAATGATTAAAATGTTAATACTCTCAAAGAGGTTGCATAGCTTAGCAAACATCTCAGGGAGAGCACTGACAAAAACAAAGTTTCCACTTACACCAAAATATCCATAGCTACACTTTTTGTGGTAGTCAAGAACTAGAGACAAAGTATATGTCCAATCAATTAAGCAATGCCTAAACAAACTGTGATACAGGAATGTAACTGTTATAAGAATTGATGGATATGGTGAATAAAGAGATTCATGGAAACAATGACCAGAGGTGATGCAAAGTGACATTAGAAGAGCTAAGAAAATCAAATTAACAATGACTATAATGACACAAGATAAAAGAGCAACAATAAAAAATAAGCAAGACTAAAGATTGCAGAATATAAAGAATAAGCTTGACCCCAAAGAAGAGATCAATCAATAACTTTTTTTCCTCTTTAAAAAAAACCCTGTATGATAAAGGATTGTTTTTCAGAAGGAGAAAAGATAAAGGAGCAGGGGAAAGTATAAGAAATATATATATATATATATATATATATTTGTGTTTTACCTCTGACACAAGCTGTGCTACCCTGGGAAAATCACTTAACCTCTCAATGCTGTCTGTAACCCCCTAAAACTAGGAGTTGCAGAGAATATAACTTGCACAGGTAAAAGTTTCCTCATCCAGAGATTTCCTTAAACCAGTGAAACCTCGGGCATAGCCTCTGTCCCTATTCAAGTGATATTTAATTAGCACTAAATTGCTTAATTTAGTGTTAAGGGAGAATTTGTCCCAAATACTTCAAAGAGTAATCAAGTATTTCTTTTCCATTCAATCAGCATGTATTAAATACCTACCCAGATCCAGTGCTGGAGACACAAAGACAAAAACAACGCATTCCCTGCCTTCACGGATCTTAGACTTTACTGGTCAGGAACAGTATATATAGGGATGAGTCGATGTATAAAAAGTGCATAAAATAATTTCAGGTGGCACTAGCATCTAGGTGGATCAGTAAAAGCTTCATATAGGAGGTAGCACTAGAACTTTATTGAAGGAAGCTAGAGAGTGTAAGCAATAGTCTAAGGAAGGATAGCAAATAAAATATTAATATTTGAACAGAGAATTTTGTCTGGAGGTCTTTAAAGGTGAGATGAAGTCTATCTTTCTAGGTCTGCCAGCTGTTCTCTAATCAGCCTAGTTAAAAGATCTCTAAACTCTCTTCTAGTTCTAAATTCCACTTAAATTGTGTGTTTACAGGGGCAGCTAGGTGACTCAGTGGATAGAGCACCAGCCCTAAAGTCAGGAGGACCTGAGTTCAAATCTAGTCTCGGACACTTAACATTCCCTAGCTGTGTGACCCTGGGTAAGTCACTTAACCCCAATTTGCCTCAGCAAAAAAACAAAACAACAAGAAGAAATTATGTGTTTACATAGACAAACATATATATGTGTGTGTGTGTGTGTGTATTCTCCATAAAGTCCTTTGCTGATACCTAATCATGAGTGTTAAGATGACCATGACTTTTCAGGTTGTGCAGGAGAGCACAAAGTCTTAGATATTCTACTATGTTGGTAAGACTTCAATTAAGATTCCAACATAATTTTTGTCTTTTTCTCTCCAAAGAGCAGCCCTGCTAATTATGGAAAGCCATCACTTTTTAGACTACATTTTGTTAATCAATTCTTTGGCCCTTAAAAAAAATCCAAATGTCCTCTAGTCATGTACAGAATCATCCTCCATTTCTGTAGTCATGGTTGTGGAGTGTTGCAACAGTAGGCTGAGGGTTCTAAGAGGAGCAAAGTTTTATTTTGTTTGGCTTTTTTTAAACTGTCTACAAATGTTGGCTTAACTGTTATTACTCTAAATTATTGTTGTCCAGTGACCAAGTAGATGTACCACTGTTGGAAATTAATCATATTAATAATTTTGACTATAAATGAAACCAGAAGACCAAGAGGAAGCTGCAGTTAAATAGAAAGATAGCTTACAGGTTCTCCTTAGAGAGGCAAATAAAGGAGTTGGCAGAGTTGGTTTTATCATGTATCCAAAGACAACAAGAAACATTTTGTGGTCATCTCATATTGCAGTGTTCATGATAATTATTTGCAAAAAGACCACCGTGAAGATAATTGCAGCCTATGCTCCAGCATCTGTTGCAGAAGACAAAGAAGTAAAGAAATTCTACAAACAACATGAAATCAAAAATGATATATTCTTTAATACTCAATGATATACACAGAAAGGTAAGCATTAGAGGGAAGGGGGGGAAAGTATTAAAAAAAACATAAATGAAATGGACCAAAGATATAAATTTATGCAAAAGCTTCATCCCTAATATTTCAAGAACATTGTCAGGAAGCCCTGAAAGTAGCAAACTCCAAATGGCAAATTTCCCCCCCCCAAAAAAAAACAAGAAAAATAAAATAAAGAAAGAAATTGATTATATTCTTAGAATACAGGAAATGAAGTTATCAATTCAGAATTATTTCCAACTCAGCTATGTGTGTACAGTTGCTCCATCAACTCAATAGAGCAATGGTCAAAATTGATACCAAATTTGAAAAATAAAAATGAAAAGGTATGACCTGAAAATAAGGCAATGATAATTTGATCCACTTAGATGTTGATGTCCCAGAATGAAAAATCAGTTACAAAAAAACAAACAACCACCAAAAACAAAAACCCAGAGATAAGCCCGAGCTACAGTCATTTTCCTAAGAGAGTTTGATTGATACAAATCAGTCATCATAACAAGGAAATAAAACAAACAAACAAAACATAGAATCATCTCAGCCAGCAAATACTTCATGTTCTTGCCAAGCAGAGAAATATGGCAATCTGAAGCAACACAACTTTAGAATATAGACTTGACTGTAAAATCTTATGGTAAAAGATTATGAGGAGTGACACCTAATAATACAGTGAGAAGCAGTGGAGGGGAAAAAAGTTAACAGAAAACTTGTTGAGAGACCTATTTAAGCCAGATCATCCCAAAAGTTATTAAGGATGAAATTGGGAGGTGGATGACAAACAGATCAAAAATAGAAAAGATATGTCAAGAATTTTATAACAAAGTCTTTTCTCTGTCAATGACAGTGAAAGCACTCTTGTCCTTGGTGTGCTAACTGAGGAAATAGAAATAGCACTAAAGAAAACAGAGATAGGGAGATAGTTGGTCTAGAACAAGCTATTTGGAAAGAGGAGAAGATATAAAATACTTAGAAAACTCTATGGACTTTCTCATGCCTGAAAAAAGAAGAGGAAGAAAATATTCCTATCTACTGACATATGTCTACTTTCCCACATCAACAGAATTTTGGCAAGAATAATCTATGTACATATGGAAGGTATCCTTGATAAAAAGTTCAAGAAGGGAGCAGGTAAGCTTGTGCGAAAGATAATCTCCAAAGGATCAGTTTGGAATAATCAATTAAAAGATACTCTCGTGTTCATTGTTTTCTAACTGCACAAAAATATTTGCTTTGGGAAGGGTGTCCAGTGAAAAGTGCAAATTGAAGAGATAGCCCTAAAAGTTGGTGAGGCTCCCCAGATGCTTTTATTTGGAGATGATATTGTATTGATTGAATTAAGAACAAAGCAATATATGGACTACTAACTAAAATGCACAAGTGCTCAAAAGAATTTAGTGGCTACAAGAAAGCCTCTAGATAAGCCACAGAGTTGATCACTGGTTACATCTCTCTTGGAGAGACACTGGAAATAGCCAATGAAATGAATCCAAAATTGAATATAAGGAGGAAAATGCAAGAATTTTATTTGAAAAGTTGCAAAGTGCTTTTAGTCACTCTAAAATTCTCCTTGAATTTTTAAAAAAGTCTATCTTTTTTAAAATTGAGCTTTTCTAGGCTATGAATCACAGAATACCATAGTTTGCAAGGCATTAAAGTTATAGTTCATACAAAAGGCAACACTGAAGAGACAGGTTAGGCATGAATGCCTTGAAGCAAATTACAAATCAGGGAACATGCAGAAGTGATCTAAAAGATATAAAGGAATCTAGATGGCACAGAAATTTTTGTTTTGTGATAGAGCATCAGTTCTGGAAAGTCAGGAGGACCTGAGTTCAAATCCAGATTCAAAATTTAATACTTACTGTCACTTGAGCAAGTCCCTTAATCCCAATTGCCTTCTCCCTCAAAAAAGAAAGAAAAACAAAAAGAAAAGATGTACCTGGAAATAGAGGAAAATAGCACAATTGAGTGAGAAGCAATATACAGCTCACATGCTCCACTATTTCTCCAAGAGGAATAAAGGAAAGCCTTCTACATGTGAGATGGATCCCTATTGTAGAACTTATAGAAGGGTGTAGAAAAGAGACACACAGGATAAAGTTATTGATGGGTTGTGATCTGTACTTCTGCTGATACTATCCACAATGACAATATCATAGATAATCAGAGTTGCACAAGTAAAGAAGAATAAATGTGATAAATAATAGATCAATGTATACATATATGTGGAAAGAAAGAGAAATAGATTTTTGAAGATTATAAAGTATTTTTCTCATCATATGAGGCAGATATCACAACTATTACTCACCTTGATTGTGGATGTAAGGATAAAGCAATGGACTGAACGTGGATTTAGGAAGACCTGAATTCAAGACACTTTTCTATGTCATTTAATCTCTATCATCTGCCTTAGCTTTCTCAACTGAAAAATGGAGATAATAATAATCCCTATCCTCTAGGATTGTTGGGAAGATCAAAGGAGACACAGCATATGTAAAGTGCTTAATGCAATACCTAGTGCAATGCAGACACTTAATAAATGCTTTTCCAAGGTCACATAGCTAGTAAATATCAGAGCCAGTATTTGAAAACAGATTTACTGATTCCAACACTAGCGTTCCCTCCACTACAGCATATATCACAGCTAAAGTTCAAACAAAGCCTCCTCACATGTCATATTATATTTCCTGTCTCCATGCCTTTGCATAGGCTGCTCCCCATACTAGAAAATATTCCTTCTTCATTTCTGTCTCTTGGAATCCTTTGTTGCTGTTGCTGAGTCATTTCAGGCATGTCCAATTCTTCGTGACCCTATTTGGAGTTTTTTTGGCAAAGCTACTGGCGTGGTTTGCCATTTCCTTCTCGAGTTTGCTTTACAGATGACAAAACTGAGGCAAACAGTTAAGTGACTTGTGCAGGATTGTCTAGTTAGTGAGTGTCTGACTGAGACCACATCTGAACTCAGGTCTTCCTGACTTCAGGCCCAGTGCTCTATCCACTGAGCCACCTAACTGCCTCAATGGAATTGGAATAAAATGGAATTGGAATCCTTAGCTTCCTTCAGAATTCAGTCCAAGTATTAATTTCTACATTATACTTTTTCTAATCACCCCTCCTATTAGTACCTCTCATTCTGTTATCTTGTATTTCTTTTGTGTACATATATTTTATAATTTTATTTTATTTTATTTTTTTGCTGAGGCTATTGGGGTTAAGTGATTTGCTCAGTCACACAGCTAGGAAGTATTTAGTGTCTGAGGCTGGATTTGAACTGAGGTCCTCCTGATTTCAGGGCCAGTGCTCTATCTACTGCACCACCTAGCTGACCCTTTTTGTATATATTTTATACATATACATACATGTACTATTTCTCCTGATAGATCTAGTCTATTGAGGGCAGAATGTTTCATTTTTGCCTTTGCATCCTCAATAGAGCAGTACAATGCCTAGTGCAGAGTAGGAACAGGACAAATGTTTGTTGATTGACTGATTGATTGGCATCATTGACTGATTGGTTGGCACCTATAGTAAGGCAGTTTAGTATCTGTTACCTAACAGATTGTGATTTGATTTCAGACCCTAAGTATGTTTTAACTAATGAAATTATATTTGGATTCCATAAAATTAAATTTTATTTAATTTTAATTTTATTTATTTAATTTATTAAATCTAAATTTTAAAGTTTACTCAGAACTCTCATATGGAAACACATATATATACGTGCACACACATATACATACAATACATACATATGCATATTCTTACCACACGCACATACATGTTCATGCATATTCACTTATATACAATATACACACAAACACGTGTGTATATGCATGCTCATATACACATGCACACTTGCAGTGCACACACAATACATGTACATGTGCATACAGATACATACACACACTGTGCATACATATACATGGCAGCTAGGTGGCTCAGTCAGTAGAGCACCAGTCCTGGAGTCAGGTAGACCTGAATTCAAATTTAGCCTCAGATACTTATTAGCTGTGTGACCTGGGCAAGTCACCTAACCTTGTTAGCCTCAGTTTCCTTGTCTGTAAAATGAGCTAGAGAAGGAAATGGCAAACCCCTCCAGGATCTTTCCCAAGAAAACCCCAAATGGGGTCATAAATTGTTGGAACAACAATTTATATCCCTATATCCATGTGTGTTTGTGTATGTGTGTATATGTGAGATCTTGCTCCGACACCCACTCAAAGCTTTTCAATGACTCTTCTTCCCTTAGGAACTACTACCATGGATCTGGAGCTGGAAAAGACCCCAAAGACAACTAATCCAACTGCCCCATTTTACAGGTGACCAAACCGAGGCCAAGGGAGACTAAGCCAAGGGAGAAAGCAGTTATTAAGTAAATACTATGTGCCAGGCACTATGCTAAGGACTGGGAATACAAATACAAACCGAGGGCCTGCCTCCTCATGGAACTTACATTTTAAGTAGAGAAGACAACCACAAAAAGGAATGTGAAAAGGAGGCAGCTCCTTTTACAGGAGAATGTACTCCTAGGGTGCTCACATGCCAGAGAGCAGGAAAGGAGCCCAGAGAGAAGGAAGGCATAACTGGGCTGGGTGTTTCCTGAAAATGGAAGTTCTGGGAACCTCTGACCCATCAGAGGAAGAGGCCCCAAGAGCTGAATGTATTTTTTCCCTGTGAGGAGGTCAAGGACAAGAATGAAC
>JAJPUD010001407.1:380356-440255 GCA_023553655.1 Myrmecobius fasciatus | reverse complement strand
AAAAAAAAAAAGAAGATAGTCAACACATGTGATAAATAATGTGAGCCTAAGATTAAATCTGAAATTCTATTTTATATTGCAGTTGACAGCAAGGATTGTTTCACCTTTTGTATTTAAACAGTACTTGATACATAGGAAATGCTTATTAATTGGTTTTTCATTCATTCTTTCATTCAATTACTGCTAATAATATCTTCAGATATATTGAGAATGGTATAGCCAAAGATAGCTGGATGAACCATTGTGTGCTACACTTTTATGAATAGTGAATTCCAAATGATTTCTTTACATCCTGTTTATGCATTGTCAATTCTAGTTTTTCCCAAGATATACTATGTAATGCTATGAACCAGGCAAGAGATAGTGAGCTCAGCAACTTGAATCTCCCAATCCAAAATTTTTTCTAATTTTATAATTAATGCTTAATACAAGACTCCTTGATAGAAGAGGATATGTATGATTTAAACTTCACATTTTTCTAAGTGAATACAGTTATATAAAGTGAACTCTAGACTACATGTTTAAGTTGTCAATTTGATTTGGTATAGGAATTTTCCATACTGGTAATTCCCCAAACTGATGAAATCACAGGTTTGATTCCCCCTCAAAAAAAAAAAAAAGAGTCCTAGCACTTAATTGCTAATTGTTCCACGTTCTGTCAATAAAAGCAGTATTGTTCCTTTAGAAGAAAATCAAGGAAACTATCACTTTTAACACCATTATTAATATTTAAATCCTCCAGTAGAATATCTTAAAACAATCATTTGTATGCTTTTTTTTCCTGCATTGGCCGTTAGACTTTTGTTTAGCACTTCAATTTTATTTAGCATTGTAATTTACCTTCCGATGCATCAGCTATGACAATTTACAGTATATTGAGCTCCACACACACACACATACACACACACACACACACACACACAAATATATATAAAACACATATTTTGGTGTCATTTTTTCAAATAAATGAAATCTTAAGGCTAATTTAAGTGAAATTCTAAGTAGTAAATTTACTTACCACAGTTGGTTCAACTTTGTTCATATTTGCTTTTTGTCTGCTTTCTTTCTTGGGGTAGCCATTTATTTTGCTTCCTTCAGGAGACAAAGTATTTTCTTCATCTGTCTCTGTATCCACTTCTAGATACTGGCCTTTGTTAAATCCCATTCCCGAGATACAATGACTGTTGGCAAAAATGGTCATAAAAATGATATTTTTAAATACATACTTTGATAATATCTGCCTGGATTTTCTTTCTAGCTTTCTCCCAGAGGGTCTTCTGAAAAGGATCAAATAGTTTTCTGCATGAAAACTAATGTTCTCACTTTTTATTTACTACTCAATAACAAAAACTTTATTTACATTTTGGTGACAAAAATTTATATGGATTGACTGAAGGCAATAAAATATGTGCTATTACATTATGAACTTCTCATTTTCCTAAAATATAAATATTTAAAAAGTTTATGCACATAGGAAAACTAAAGCTAGAAGAATCACCTTCTAATGAAAGTGCATTAAAATATCATACCATAAGATTGCATTTATTTCTAGTTTGTTATTTATCCTAGTTTTAGGAATAATCACTTTAGTAAAAGAATCTCTATAATGAATGGTTATCATAGTATAAGTCAAATCTTTAAATGTGATATCTTGACTGTTATAGTAAGAATTAATGAATTCTTTTTTGAGGGACAAAGCCATAAAGCTATCAAATTGTAGAAAATAATATTTACTTTTAATATAATTATTTTAATAATTTTATCAATTTAATAATTTTATTAATAGCTTAATTGATATTCTAATATAAGTAGAACAATTGTGAACTATCCAAAAAGAATTAGTAACCTTGAATATTAGAATTTGAAGGCATCCAAGTTAGAGTGAAGAGGAAAAAAGGATATGAAGCTGTCATTTTTAAGGAACTGTAATTAGGCCAGTATTGTTGATATAAAGAGTGCACAGAAAAGAGTAAAGTACGAAAAGACTAGTAGGTAAGGAAAGACCAATTAATGGAGAGTTGATGGCCAAGCATAGTTTATATTTAATCTTGGAAATTAATTGGGAGCCATCAAAGCTCATTGACCAGGGGTTGGCTTGGCATGATCATATCTACTTTTTAGAAAAACAACTTGTGTGAAGATAGTAGAGTAAAAGGAAATGCTTAAAAAAATAAACACAGAAGCTAGTTCTTTGAATGGTCCGACAAAATTGTTAAACCTTTAGCTAATCGGCTTAAAAACAAAGCAGAAAGTAAAATCAATAAAATAGCAAATGAGCAGAGTGAAATCACAGTAAAACCATAAGAAATTAAGAATAATCTTTATGCTAATTTTTTTTCAAACAAAACTGGGAACATCAAAGAAATAGAAGATTATAAATTACCCAAACCATCAACAGATAAGATTTATCTTTAACCTAAAGGTTAAGGAAAATAGATTTTGCTCTAGAAAGACTACAATACCACACTCTGCTCTTCCCCTCAAAAAATAAAGCCCAACAAAACAAAAAATAAACCCTCTGATCAGATTGATTCACAGAAGAATTCTTTCAGATTTTTAAAGAATAGTTTTTGCCTATATTTCATGTCTTATTCTCAAAGATGAGAAAGAACCCTACCAAAAGTATTTTATCAAACAAACCTAATTCTTAAACCAGATAATTGAAGTACATCAGAAAAATATAAGCCAATTATCATGAATGAATTTTTATACAAAAGCCTATCAAAAACATTGCAACAATTTATACAAGAAATTAATTATTATTATCAAAAAAGATTTACAGCAAACTTATGAGGATGGGCCAATCTTAGGAAAATGAGTAACAATTAATCATATCAAACCTCCAAACATTCCAAATCCTATGATACTCTTGATACAGAAAAAGTTTTTGACAAAGTACAGCACTCTGTAAAATGCTAAAAATCCTTAAAAAAAGTTTTAATTTTAAAATTTATTTTTATTAAAGATTTTTGTTTTCAAAACATATGGATAATTTTCAATATTCATCCTTGCAAAACCTTGTGTTCCAAAATTTTTCCCTTCCTACCACCCACCCCCTCCCCTCGATGGCAAGCAAGCCAATATATGTTAAACATGTATAATTCTTCTATACATATTTCCACAAATATTATGCTGCATAAGAAAAATCAGATCAAAAGGGGCAAAAATGAGAAACAAAACAAAATTCAAGCAAATAAAAAGAGTAAAGAATTTTTTTTAATAGCATAAAAAGCACCTATCTAAAAGCAAACAATGGGGGATGGGGATATATTAGTATCTTTTGTAATACATACAAGAATAAAACAAGGATACCTTTCTCTAATATTTTTTGCTATATTACTGGAAATGTTAGCAATAGCTTGAAGACAAGAGAAAAGAATCAAGAAAATAAGGATAGGTAAAGAGGAGATAAAATTACATATACCTGTTTGCTAATATGATATTTTACTTGGACAATACCAAGGAGTCAACAAAGGTACTATTGAGATAATAGCTTCAATAAAGTTGCAAGCAACAAAATAAATCCTCAAAAGTCAACAGCATTAATTTGGAACTATGCCAAAGAACTAGAAAACTCTGTATATACTTTGATATAACAGTGCCAGTACTGGATCTGTATCCCAAAGAGATTGGAAAAGAGAAAAAAGTACTCACATATGCAAATATTTAACAGCTTTAATGATAGTAGGGAACTGAAAATTGAGGGGATGCTCATTAGTTGGAGAATGGATGAATAAGATATGAGTGTAATGATGTACAATTGTTCTACAAGAAATGATGAGCAAACTGATTTCAGAAAAAATAAGATTTAGAATATCAAGGGAAATGAAAAAAGTTAAGTATGACAGGGAGATAGGATTTTCAGGCCTCAAACTATATTATAAAGTAGCATCATCAACATTATTTAATATTAAAAAATAGAGGCAGATCAATGGAACAAACTAGAGAAGAATTTTCTGAACAAAAGGATTCAATGACCCAATGTTTGATAAAGTGGAAAACATAAGTTACCTTGGGAAAAAACTGCGGGGAAAACTGGCAAGTAGTCTGATAGAAATTAGGCTTAGACCAGCATTTGACACAATACATCACAATAATCCTAGATGAATGGTGACTTTTTAAAGGTCACCATTAAAGGCCATACTATAAAAAAAATTAGAAAAGAAACAGATAATGTGCATGTCACAGTGATGGGTAGGACATGAAATCTTAACCAAATAAGAGAAAAGGGCAATTGCAAAATAAGGATAAAATTGATAACTTTGATTAACCTGAAACAGAAAATCTTCTACACAGACAATATCTTTAGAATAAAAAAAATTACTGAATGGGGAAAAAATCTTGTAAATTTTTTTTTACAAATTTCTTTGATAAGAGTTTGGAATATATGTATAAACATACATACATGCATATATATGTATGTGTGTGTGTGCCTATATGTGTTTGTGTATGTATATAATAGCTATTCTCTAAAAGACTGAAAAAAAATCAAACGAATTGAGTCATATTATATGAAATAAATGCTCCCAATCACTTGGGAGAGGGGGGAGGGTTACATTCTCTCTCAGCCCATTGACCTCTAAAAGGTAATAGATACTCCAGTGTGGCTGGAACAAGGTGGCTAGGTAATTAAGACTTTGATTCCCATATGCATACAAAAATTTTACCTGTAAACAACAACAACAGGGCTTCCAAGGACTCTCAATTCTCAGACTTTTAAGGATCATTTAAACTTCCATTTATGTGTATTCTCTACTAGCTGATGAGTTTGGGCAACTCACTGCATAGGGTTATACTACCATTACTTTCTGACATTAACTTTAAGCTTGTTATTCCAGTGACTGGAGGCGATTTGGAACCCAATCCTGGAAAGCATTCAGGTGGTTTATTTCCTTGACATTTTGTTTGTGATGGGAGGTCTGGGCACAGGTTTACTCATCCAAGGAAGTCTTTAGATCTGAGCTGGGATCAAGTAGGCAGAAGGGTTCTAATTAAGAAATCTTTTCAAGAACTATACAAACAATAGTTATCACACTCTTTAGTACTGCCACTCAGTTTTTGTTGCCCGAGAAACCTCAATCCTTATCCTGGTGTGAAATGACTACTCCACAAGTATGGCTTTCTCATTTGCATAAGTCTTAAGTATACTATCAGGGCAGACTTGTAAGTTTGATAAAGTACTTAACATGTTTTCCTTGTTAGATAAGTTTTGGAAGGGGCATCCCTAGAAACTCCTATTACAAGATAGATGATCTTCCTTATTCTATCCAGCAAAGAGGATCAATCTGTTCAAAAGTTTTAGGAGAATGAAGCCACAACTCCAGACATTAATAGCTGTATTGTATCAACTTTCTAAGATGATCTCTGGTACTCTATAGAAATGAGACTGGGTTTATGTGTAGAGTTTCTAGTACTCAAAAAGCTGGACATACATTTAATAAAGTAATAAGTAAATGATCTTTTTATGGTGAGCATCCAGGAATTGCAAGACAAATTAAGCAAAGTTGTGTACCAGCTGAACACTGAACTCTTGAACCTTTTTTCTTTTTGATTAGCTCATAAGAGGCCATGCATAGGAGTTCAAAGGCCTTATACATCGTTGAAAAATGTAAAGCCTTTCCCCATGTAGGTTATGTTCATGCTGCCTATTTTATCTCATTTCTTAAGAAGTTCTAAAATACTGGTTTTCTTGGCTTCTTGAAAGTTCTTTTCATTGTAAAGCACCTTTAGGGAGACATGGATTCAGCTTCTTGCCCAAAGCTGCCTTTGCAAATGATCTTCAGCATATCATTGCTGCTATTATTTGTCCTTCATTTTTAAAGGGGACCACTGACAAAAGAAGCCTGGTTTCTTAACTTGCGAGAGATTGAATTTAAGTGATATAAAGCTCTGTAAAGCCATCAGTTTCACTCTTCCCTCCAGGGTCACTCAAGTCCAGAGAAACATAGATCAAGACAACTGATTATGGTGGAAGACCTTGACCTTTATGCAAGTGGTCTTGAGATATATGAATAAAGCCTCCTTCAAAATCATTATAATCTCCTATTGTTGGGGTCACCAGTGGCACTATGTCTTTCTTGGCATTAAAACTTCAAGATAATTTCTAGCTTCTCTTAAGGAGTTGATGCTTGAACTGTTTTAATGCTTTAAGAGTCAGGGAGTACCTTTAAGTGCTTTGAATGAATCACTATATTTGATAATATTCAAAATTTTAACCTGAGAAATAGTGGGAAGACATTTTTTTCAGAGGCTATTGCTTCTGTAGACTGAAATGTAGTGGCCAAATTCCTGAAACAGCTTTTTCCATCTTAATATAACCTCCATTTGTGATTGTTTCGAGTGGTATTTTTGTTAACTTTCCAGTAGTAATATGTTATCTTTTGAGAATAGCAGGTTCAAAGGAGTTGTAGGCTATATGTAAGTCAGGAGGACATTTAATTTTTAATTTAATATTTAATTCCATGAAGGTATAACACACACCATCCCCTGACCTTTAAAACAAGGGAAAGAAATCTCTTACAGTCCCTTATCCTTCCTGCCAAGGAATGAGCTACTACCATGATGCCACCCAGAACCTCTTCATGATGGGTACAGGACAAGGATCCTGAAAAGATCTAGCTAAGTTCACCAACAGTAGTGGGGCTTGCATGACCCCAGTGCTAGCAGTCCTTTTACTAAATTCCTCTCTGGCTAAATTTGGATTTGCATTGCTGTCATTATGTATATGTATATGTCATATGTATATTATTTTGATGGTTCTATTTCCTTCACTCATAAGACTTTCTCAATTCTTTGTGTGAGAGAGAGATATACAATAATAAAAAAAGTTTGTGAATATATTGTCATTTCTCAATCTGTTAGTATACTGTTACTTTAGTTGATCTAAATGAGGCTCAAGGAAATTAAAAGGGCAATCAACTTCATAATACCAATTTTTAGCTTTTATGGTTTAAGATTTTCAAACAGGTATTTTGCCATTAGATGAAAAAGAGTCATTCAAACCAAGTATAATTTAAATATAATTGTTTTCTGAAATAGATAGTTGTTAATTATTTCAGTCATTTCTGTTCATGACCCCATTTGAGGTTTTCTTGGCAAAGACAATGGAGTGGTTTGTCATTTCCTTCTCCAATTATTTTACAGATGAGGAATTGAGGCAAACCGTCAAATTATTTGTCAAAGGTCACATAACTAGTAAATGTCTGAGGCTAGGTATGGCACACTGTCCACGATGTCACCTAGATATTCAAGAAATAAACCAAAATAAACATAATTTGAACTAATACTTTTGTGAAGTAGATTTAAGGACTGTTCAAACGAAAAACATGTTACTATTAGCAGATAGGCTTGTTTTTTAACCCTGTCATGCTTTAGGACACTCCCCCTTTCTTTCTTTCCCCTTTAATTTTTTTTAATTAAATACCTAATAGAGGACCTTAGATAATAGATTGTGGAACCACAGCCATTTACATAAAATTTTAATCACCAAATAATCATTCTACTTTAGGTTTAAGTAAAAAATTGTCAGAGAAATAGAAGCTTTCATCATATGCCAGCAGGAACCTTCTAACTGAAGTAAAAATAGAAGAAACACAAAACTTAAAAGCAATTTATTATATAGAAATAAAAATTCTTTCAAGATTTATCTTATAATTCTAAATATTTCTGCTATCTTTGCCTTACTACTGCATAGTTCATTGATTTGTAAGAAGTTTTATTCCTTTCCATATCCATTCAATTTTCTCCAAAGCTCATCATAATTTTTCTAAAATTCTATCAACCATCTTAACTTATTTCTTGTTTGTGGTTAGCCTTACCTGGTTCTAAAAGAGGGAAGTCGAGATCCCCCACTAATATATCATGCTGAATACTTGCAACTCATTTATCTAAGAATGTGGATGTTATACTACCTGTTAAATCTATGTTTCGTATTGATATCTATGGTACCCGTTAGCAAGATGTAGTTTTTTTTTCTTATCTCTTTTAATTAGATCTATTTTTGCTTTTGCTTGATGTGAGATCAGGATTACTACCTTTTTTTTTTACTTCAGCTGAAGCATTATAGATTCTGCTCCATTTTACCTTTACTCTATATGACTCTCTCTGCTTCAAATATGTTTCTTGTAAACATATTTTTGGATTGACTTTTAATCCCTTCTGCTATCTGCTTCCATTTTATGGGAGAGTTCATCTCATTCATATTCACAATTAAGATTACTAATTCTGTATTTCACACACTCCTATTTTCCCTATTATATTTTTCTCTCACTTCTCCCCATCCTCATCAATGTATTGCTTATGACTATAACCTTACTTAATCTATCCTTTTTTCAGCACCCTCTTTCTTATCTTTTACTTCTGCTCTTTTTCATTTGTTTCCCCCTTTTCTGTCACTTTCTCCTTCTACTACGTTATAGGGTAAGAAATTTCTGTAACAAACTAAGTATATGTTATTCCTTCTTGAAGCTAAATCTGATGAGATTAAGATTTAAATAATTATCATCCCTTCTTTCCCTTAACTGTAATAAATCTTTTGTGCTTCATGTGGTGTAATTTACCCGATTTACTTCCCCTTTCCTTTTCTCTTAGAATTTCCTATACCTTTCCTACACCTAATTTCTTTATATCATCACATTAAAGTTAACTTATAACTACACCTTCTAAGTAAATCCCTTCTGTCCTGACAAAGATACAGTTCAAGAGTTACACATATCTTCCTATATAGAAATATAAACATTTTGACCCTTAAAAAACATTTTTTCTTTTGTTTACCTTTTATGTTCTCCTGAGTCTTGTATTTGAATATCAAAATTTCTGTTCAGCTTTAGTTGTTTTCATTAGAAATGACTGAAAAATACCCTATTTCACTAAATGTCTTTTCTCCTGAAAGACAGTGCTTAATTTTGTTGATTCTTGGTTATAGTCCAAAATCCTTTCCCTTCCAGAAAATCATATTGTAGGCCCTCCAATTCTTTAACGTAAAAGCTGCTAGGTCTTGGGTAATCCTGCTTATAATTCCTCAATATTTGAATTTTCTTATTACTGGCTGCTTGCAGTATTTTCTCCTTGATCCATATTTCTGGAATTTCGTTACAATAGTCCTTGGATTCTTTTTTTAGGGACCATTTCAGAAGGTGATTAGTGGATTCTTTCAATGACTATTCTACCCTCTGACTCTAGAATATCAGGAGTGTATCCCTTAATGGCATTTAGGTAGTGCAATAATTCTTAGATTATCTCTCCTGTATCTATTTTCCAAATTTTTCCAATGGCATTTAAATTTTTCTTCTATTTTTTTAATTTTTTTTTAAATTTGTTCTTGGTTTCTCAATGAGTCATTACATGTTAATAATGTTGAAGTACTTGACAAGTTGTGCAAGAAAAATCCTCTCTACAAGAAAAAAAATCAGAGAAAGGAAACACAATGCAAGCAAACCTCAATAGAGAGCATGAAAATGTTATGTTGTGGTTCATATTTCATATCCCTCTCTCTGGGTGTATATGGTCTTCTTCAGTGAACAATTGGAACTGGTTTGAGACAATTCTTTGTTACAGAGAGCCATGTCCATCAGAATTGATCATCATGTAATACTGTTGTTGCTGGGTATAATGATCTCCTGGTTCTGCTCATTTCACTCAGCATCAGTTCATGCAAGTCTCTCCAAGCCTCTCTGAAATCATCCTGCTTGACCAATTGTACTTTTAAAGGAGTTCTTTTGTTCAATGGACTTTTTTTTTTTACTATTTCATCAATTCTATTTTTAATGAGTTGTTTTCTTCAATCAATTTCTGTGCTTCCCTTTCCAAGATTTTGCTTCCCCCCCAAAAAACCTTCATTAACTTTTCTGCAATGCTCTAATTTATTTCCCTTCATTTTCTTCTATTTTCTTTTTTCTATCCTTTTTTGTACTCTTCCAAGAGAGCCTTTTGAGTTGGAGATAGTTCATATCCCAATTTGAGGCTTCATCTGTAGGCATTCTTCCTTTGCTATCCTCTTCTGGATTTGTATTCTGGTCTTTCCTGTCTCCATAGTAACTTTAGGATCAGAGCTCTTTTTGGTTTTTTGCTCATTTTTTAAGGTTGAGGTTTGCTCTTAGGGCAAGGGGAGATTGTCCTGAGCTTCCTCTGAAATCCTGCTCACTGAATGCTCTGGGACTGGTCCTGCATGCTTCCCCACTCCACTGCCTGGCCAAATCCTGCCTATTATGCTTGGGATTCAGAAGCTCACAATTTGCCTTCTCTGTTTGTATTGGAAGTCTCATAGCTATTCTTCTGATTTGACCTTCTGAATCAGTTCAGAGTAATCAATGCTATTGTTTTTGGCTACTGGCTTCCCACTAGATTCCCCATGCTGGGCCTTCTCCTGCCCAATTGAGACAGAGTCTTTCCAAGACATCTTAAGCTGGAAAATTATTATAACCCGAATACTTGTGAGTTCTGTCACTCCTAAATATGTTCAGAGACCTAGTGTTGATTCTGAGAGAAGCCAGAAAAAGCTCAGACAATGTGCTGTCTACTTTCCACCATCTTGACCATTGTTTCCTAGTTGTAAGAATTATGAAGAGCCAACAGAATATTTTTTGTATTCATATCTTTTCTCAATATTTTTTGAATGAAATGATCAGTTAGTTATATGTCATAATTCACTTTGGGAGCTAAGATATATGCATCTTGATTTAACAGTGAAATAGAATTAACTTGAATCTGTGAGCAAAATATTAAATATAAAAATGATGACCATACCTTTAAAATGGAATTTCACAAATGAAGTTAATTTAATTGTAAAAAAGAAAAGAGGGGCAGCTACGTGGCGCAGTGGTTAGAGTACCAACCCTGAAGTCAGGAGGACCTGAGTTCAAATCTGGTCTCAGACACTTCCTAGCTGTGTGACCCTGGGCAAGTCACTTAACCCCAATTGCCTCAGCAAAAAGCAAAAAGAAAAAAAAAGAAATCCTTGAAAATTTTAAGTGGCTAAATGGAACCTAATAACTTCATGAGATATCAAGAAATAATAAAGCAAAGCCAAAAATATCAAAAAGACAAAAAACAAACAAAAAAACCCGAGAAAATGTGAAGGATATCACAGGATAATCAAATGATCTGAAAAACTGATGGAGAAATACTTTAGAATCATGGGATGAATAACAACTATTAAAAGCCTAAAAGTAATATGAGAAATTATAAAAGAAAACTACTCATATCTTTAAATGAAACTGAAGGTAAAGTAGAATTTCAAAGATTTTGTGGGTTACATATGGAAAGAAAATTTAAATAATAACTACCTAAAGCAATAGCAAAATCCAGAGTTACCAGGTCTAGGAAAAATAACCAAGAATAACATACTCAACAAAAGTGAATATAATCCTATAGAATAGTAAATGAACCTTTAATGAAGTAAGAGAAATTCTAAACATTCCTAATAAGATTAGATCTGAGTGGCAAATTCAACCTTTTAACATTAAAGCTTTAAGCAGTCAAGAGAATCATAAAAAGATAAACATGAGCAAGTAATCATATGAAACAAAGTTAAACTATTTACCTTCTTAAATAGGGAAACATATAGTCCCTCAGAACTCAAAACAATCATTTTTAAGGGCCAGAGAGAGTTCAATTAGACAAAAGGCCAGGAAGTGGACTGATATGTTTTGACAATCTTGATGAATGGAAAGGAAGAGGAACACATTGGGAAAGGAGGGAAAGGAAAGGAAAAATGGAGGAAATTAATGCGTATTAAATGAAGGGTGTAAAGAGGAATTCAGACAAAGAAGGGATGATGGGGGCAGGGACTGGGAGACACTTCTTGCACCTCACTTTCATCTTAACTGGTTGAAAAATAGGAGCAGCTAGATGGTGCAATGGATAGAGCACCATCCCTGAAGTCAGGAGGACCAGAGTTCAAATATGGTTTCAGAGACTTAACACTTCCTAGCTGTGTGACCCTAAGCAAATGCCTATGAAAGAAACCCCAAAGAAAAACAGGAAATGGTTGCAAGCACAGAAAGAGCTTAAAAATTATTTTAGAGAAGTAGAAGGAAAAAAAAATGATCAAAGAAATGAGAGTGCTAAGAAAAAGAACTAACAGTTTGGAAAACTACTTAAAAAGTAGAACTGATCAAATAGAAAAGGAGATTTTTGAAAAAATTACAATTTGCCAAATGGAAAGAAAGGACAAAGCTAATCGAGAAAAACAACACCTGGGCAAGTGGAAGCTCATGATTCTATGTAATATGAAAGATCAATAAAATACAAAAGAATAAAAAAGTAAGAAAATGTAAAATATCTCATGGGAAAAATAGTCCCAGGAAAGAAAATTCCAGAATCACTGCACTCTATATCTGGCATTTGCAACTTTAAAGAACTTGAAGTCATGGAACATGATATCCTGGAGGTCAAAGAAGCCTGGACTACAATCAAGAATTATATACTCAACAAAATTAAGCTTAATATATTAAATTTTCATAGGAAAGAGTGAAACAAAAAATTTGACCTCCAATATCAAGACACAAGAGAAGCATAAACAGATAAAAAGGAAAAGAAAACATAAGGGATTCAGTAGAACTAAACTATATACATCCCTACATGGGAAGATAATATTAACACTTAAAAATCATATCACAAATTGTGTAGCTAAAATGAATACATTGAGAAGGTACATAAAAAAAATAAAGGATGAGAAAGAAAAGTATACTGGGTGCAAAAGAGAGAGGTAGAAAGTTATTTCACATGAAGAGGCACAAAAGACATTACACAGTAGGGGAAGATGCATGATGAGCATCACTTGAATCTTACTTACATCTGTCTTATTCAAATTGGAAATAGGATAGGAGGAGATTAAATAAGGGATGGTATGGGCCTGACAAAATTGATAGTAGATTAGAAGTGATAGACAAAAGCAAAACAATGGTAAGGAAGGGAAGGCTGACATTAGAAAGAGAAAAAAAAAACTGTAGGAAGGATAAGATGGAGGGAAATACAAGGTAGTAATTATAATTATGAATGTGAATGGAATTAATTCTCCCATATATCAGAATCAAGATAGCAAAGTGGATCAAAAATACAATCCTACAATTGGTATTTTTACAAGAAACACACTAAAAGCAGAGATCTACACACTGAATAAGGTAAGGAAGTAGAGCAGAATTTATTATGTTTCAGTTGAGGTTAAAAAAAAAAAGAAAGAAAAAGCAGGGGTAGCTCTCCTGATCTTAGACAAAATAAAAGCAAAAATAGATCTAATTAAAACAAAGAAGGAGACCTAATTAAAGGAAGGAAACTGCACTTTGCTAAAAGGTACCATAGACAATGAAGCAATATAAATGCTAAACATATTTATACCAAGCAGTATAGCAACTAAATTCTTAAAGGAAAAGTTGTGAGAAACAGGAAGAAATAGATAACAAAACTGTACTACTGGGGCACTTCAACTGTCTCCTCTCAGAATTTGATAAATCCAACCAGAAAATAAACAAGAAATTAACAAATAGAATATTAGAAAAGTTAGATATGACAGAATATGTAAAAAACTGAATGAGAATAGAAAGAAATATACCTTTTTCTCAACAGCACATGGCATCTACAGAAAAAAACAGACCATGTAATAATAGGATATGAAATCCTCAAAACCAAATGCAAAAAGACAGAAATATTAAACTTTTGGATCATAATGCAATAAAAATTACTTTCAAAAAAGGGCAGTGGAAAGACATGTTTAAAATTAATTGGAAACTAAATAATCTAATCCAAAAGATCGAGTGATTCAAAGAACAAATCATAGAAACAATCAATTTCATTAAAGAAAGTGCAACAATGAGACAAAATACCAAAATTTATGGGATGCAGCTAAGGGGAGAACTTATTCCTCAATTCTTACATTTAAAAAAAAGGAAATCCCCAATTGAACACCAATTAGAAAATCCTGAAAATCAAAGGTGGGATGAATGACTTAAAAGTAAAGAAAACAACAATAATAAAAAAAAACCCTAAGTATTGAGGTAATAAATAAATCAAGGAGTTGGTTTTATGAAAAAAAATTAGTTTAACATTACTTAATTTGATTTTAAAAAGAAATAAAGAAACTAAATATACAGTATCAAAAATGAAAAGGGTGAAATTACCATCAACAAAGAATTAAAACAATCATTAGGAAATATTTTGCTTAATTATATGCCAATAAATCTGACAATCTGAGTAAAATTGATTAATATTTATTAAAATATAAATTACCTACATGAACAGATCAAGAAATAGAAACCTTAAATAGCCCCATCTTAGAAAAGAAATTGAATGAGCTATTAATGAACTCCCTAGGAAAAAATCCCCAGGTCAGATGGATTCACAAGTGAATTCTATCAAACATTTATTCTAATACTATGTAAACTATTTGGAAAAATAGGCAAAAGAAAAAGATCTACCAAACTTCTTTTAAGGCACAAATATAGTGCTGATACTTAAAACTTGGAAGAGCTAAACCAGAGAAAGAAAATTATACACTAATTTCCCTAAATTAGTATTGAAGCAAAACTTTTGAACAAAAGAGTTATACACTATCAACAGGTGGGATTTGTATCAGAAAGGCATGGTTCTGTCAATATTAAGAAAACTATAAACATAATTGACTATAACAACAAAATCAATAGAATTATGATCATTTCAGTAGCTGCTGAAAAATATATTGACAAAGTTTAGTAATATTTCATATTAAAAACACTACAGAACATAGGAATCAAGGAAGCATTCCTTAAAATGACTAGTATCTATCTAAAACAATCAGCATTTTCTGCAATGGGAATAGCCTAGAAGTCTTCCTAATAACATCAGGAGTTAAGCAATGGTACCCATTATCACCATTATTATTCAATACAGCACTAGAAATGTTAGCTATAGGAAAAAGAGAAGAAAAAGAAATTGAAGGTATTAGAAGAGGCCATGATGAAATAAACTATCAGTCTTTTCAACTGATATGTTATACTTAGAGAAGCATCAACTACAGAATTACTTGAAATTATTAATAACTTTACCAAAATTGCAGGATACAAAATAAACTCATATAAATACTCATCATTTCTTTATATGAATAACAAAGCCTAGCAGCAAGAGATAGAAAGAGAAATTCCATTTAAAATAAATGTAGACAGAATAAAATATTTGTGTCTAACTGTATGAGCACAACTACAAAACATTTCTCACACAAATAAAATGAGAGTTAAACAATTGGAAAAGATATCAATTGATCATGGGTAGGCAGAGCTAATATAGTAAAAATAACAGTTATGTCTAAATTAATTTACTTATTCATTGTCATAGTAATGATACCAAAGGAAGGTTGCCTAGCAATAGCAGATCTCAGACTTTATTATAAAGTAGCAATCAACAACACTATATGTTGGCTAAGAAATAGTGTGAGCTTTAGTGGACTTGAAGTGGTACAGAAAGCACAGTGTGAGTGATCATATAGTAACTTAGCTTTTGATAAATCCAAAGACCTTAGTGTTTTAGGGATAAGAGCTCAGTATTTGGGGAAAAATTTGCTAAGAAAACTAGAAAATAATAGTCTACAAACTAGGCATAAACCAACATCTCACACTGTCTAAATCATGCACCTCTTTGGTATACAAAGTGTGATATCATAATCAAATTAGAAGAGTCTACATTTTTTATCTATGAGAAGGGGAAGAATTCATGATCAAACAAGTGATAGCATTATGAAATGCAAAATAGATAATTTAGTTTATATTGAATTATATAACTTTTGTACAAACAGAAAAAAATATGACCAAGATAAAAAAGAAAGAAAAAATCTGGGACATAATCTTAACAGAAAGTTTCTCTGATAAAGGCCTCATTTTTAATAAAATACAGCACCCATTCTTGTTAAAAACATTAGAAAACATGAAAACAGAAGAACAAATGTAACTTTCCTTACAAGATATAATAATTCTTTATGATGATAATAAGCTAGAAGCTTTTCCAATAGGACCAAAGACAAAGCAAAGATGTTTATTATTACTTTTCCTATTTGATATTGTACTAGAAGTGTTAGCTATAAGATTAAGAAAGTAAAGAAATTAGTAAAGGTAAAGGGAAAACAAAAATATCAGTTTTTATAAATGATAAAATTACTTTAAAAAATCCTACAGTTTACTTAAAAAAAACTAACAGAAACAATGAACTTCAACAAAGAGGATATAAATACCCATAAGTCATCAGCATTTCTGTATATTAACTAACAAAATCCGCTAAGAAAAGACATTAAAAAATCTACTTTAAAAATATAGTTAAGACCCATGCATGAATATATGAACATGATTATAAAACACTCTTTATATAAAGAAAGGCAGATTTCAATAAGTAGAGAAATATTTCATGGATAGGCTAATACAATATAGCAAAAACAATAATACTGTGCAAAATTATGTATTCAGTGTCCTACAAAAAAACAACCAAAGAATTACTATATAAAATTTTTTTAAAATATCAAAATTCGTCTGGAGAAACAAAAATCATGAATAACAACAGAATGAAAGAATAAAGATGGAAAGTAGACAGAGCCTAGAACTATCTGATTTTAAATTATACTACAAAGGTATAATCGCTATGTTAAGGCTATGCAGAGTACATTATACAAAATGCCAGACTGGATGAACCAAAGTTAAAAATTAAAACTGTTGGGAGAAATATCAACAGTCTTATACAAATGTTACCACTGATGGCAAAAAGGAAAAGGAATTGGAAATATCTTTATCAGTGTGAAAGAAAAGACTATAAATACTAAAAAAATAAAAAATAAAGTTAAAGCTTAACAACAAAAAACCTAAGATCTGTTCCTATCATATCCTGGCACATGGAAGTAGAGCCACATTTTACAGTTTTAAGCTCTAAGATCACTGCAGACGGCAACTAGCCAACATGAAATTAAATAGAATTTGTTCCTTGGAATAAAAGCTATGGCAAATCTATGGCAAATGGCCAGCATACTTTAGATCTCACCTTTCTGACAAAGTTATGAATTTTCCAGTAACAAAGTAGGGCTGTGAAAGTTATTACTATAAAGAAAACTGAGTCCTACAAAATTAATGTTTTTGAATTGTGTTGCTTGAGAAGATTTGAGAGTCAAAGCAATTAAATCAGTCAATATTTAAAGAAATCAATTCAGACTATTCACTGGCTTTTGTGGCAGCAAAGAATTGGAACTGATGGGGTGCCCATCAATTTGGGTAACAGCTGAGCAAGTTATGATAAGTGAATATGAAGGGATACTACTATGTTGTAGGAAATGATGAATGAGGTGGTTTAAGAAATACAGAAAGTCTTGTTTATACTGATGCAAAGTGAACAGAACTAAAGCAATTTATGCTATAACATCATTATATCAAAATCATTTTTGAACTCTAAACCACATAATAATCAACCATAATTCCAGATAGAAAACTAATACATATTTTTTTTCTTTTTTCCCTTTCTTTTTAACATGGCTAATGAGGAAATTTGTTTAGCATAGGTGAGTGTGTGTGTGTATGTTTCATAAGTTTTGTTTTGATAAAGGGATGGGAGGAAGGGGAGAAAATATAGAGAACATTTTTGAAGTGAAAATAAAATGTAATTTTTAAAAGAAAGGTAGACAACTGAGTAGGGGATGGATGACATTGAGAAAGAATAAAAGGCAGTTGGTACAATGGAATTAGAGCTTTAAACAGATTAAAGCTGGAAATATAAATTTGGGAATCATTTATGTAGATATAATTGAACCTATGAGAAATGATACGTTTACCAAGCAAAATAGATAGTACAGATTTAAAAAAGAAGAGCCCCTAGAATGTAGATAATTACCTATATATGACATGGGAAAAGAACAAAGAAAAGATACCAAAAAGAATTAAATGTTAAGCATTAAAAGAGATTCGTCTCATGACAATCTATAGAGTATTTAGGAAGAAAAAGTCATCGTAACATCAAATGGCGCAAGAAGGATAAGAATTAAGAAAAAGTCATTAGATTTGGAAATTAAGAAATCATTGGTTATTTTAGAAAGGACATTATCAATTGAATGATAGTGTCAGAAGTAATTGATACCAATTGTAATGGCTTTCTCAAGAAGTTTACTATGAAAGGGAGGATGATAGCAGAAAGAATGGTGCAATTAGGAGGGGAGAAGGATGATTAGAAGATCAATGTCAGAACAAGAAAACAAGTGATTTGAGTTTAGAGAATAGCACAGTGTTGAACTGGCTCATTAAAAGATTGAGGAAGAGAAGAATGCACTCAGATCAAGTTTGTTCTGGCAACAAACTGAAGGTTATTACAATGAAGGTCATGGTGTGGATGAAAAGCTTAGAGATCATAAGATGAAGAGAAGGATGGAATAATATATTTTTTTATCACATAATAGAATTTCTGAGTTCATGAATACAAAGTGAAACACTCATGAGTAATGTCAAAATCAAGGTTATAAGTATTGCTGTGATAGCTGAGATAAAGTGAAAAAGTTGATCAAGGTAATTGCATTGAGTGAGGACTTGGGAAGTAAGGACATCTGTAGAAATAATGATATATGTTGAAATCCTCTATTATGATTTCATAAGTTGAGGAGGAAAGACTGAATCAGGATTTGAATTCATTGAGGAAAGAAGAATATCTTAAGAGGGCTATAATGCACATTAAAAGCTACAAGGATTTGGATTGGGTGATAAATCTGGATGACGTGTACCTCAAAGGACTTTTATTTTGCTTAATGAAGATAGGATTTTTAAAGTAAAATGAGGAGTTACGGATATACTCATTCCCCCCACAACTACTAATAATTTGGGATTGAGAGTTTAACAACAGAATCAGAAGTATAAAATAGATTTTTGTTGTTCAATTATTTCTGACTTTTCATGATTCTGTTTGGGATTTTCTTGGCAAAGAAATAGTTGTTCATCACTTTATTTTACAGATGAGTAAATTGAGGCAAACATGATTATGTGATTTGTCTAAGGTCACACAGCTACTAAGTGTCTGGAGCCAGATTTGAACTCAGGAAGATGAGTCTTCTTAACTCCAGGTACAGCACTCTATACATCATAACATCTATGCAATTATAAAATGGATCATAACAGTATGTTCTATTAATACCATTATTATGGAGTGATGAGGTGTAATGAGGACTGAGCCAGGTCTCAGTGAAGGACAGAGATGAAAGATTAAGATAAAAAGAAAGTGTTCATGAGGAGATAGGATTGAAGTGGCTACAATTAAAGGAGAGGTGAGATAGGGATGGAAATAGTGTTTTAGTAGCAAGATCATGATCACTGAGATGGGAGTAAGAATACAAGGAATGAGCATCTTAACTGACTGTAGAGTTCAAACAGAGAGAAATGAATGGAGACACACCTTTTGAAGTATACTAGATTGTATAGCTCATCTCTTTAAACCTGGTGGTGGGTGCTGTTACTTCATTCAGTGAAACTCAGAGATCTTTATGTGCAATTTGGAAATTATGAATATTTGGCATGGCTGCACCTACAAAAATATTATTTTCAAGTCTATGTGTATGTATCAAAGTTATGTCTGAGATATTGTAAATTGTGGACATGCCATGGTATTATATAGTATCATGGTATTTGCTGAATTTGCCAGGATATTTTGAAATCTGTATTTATAGTATATGGATTTGTCATTTGTTAACTGATGAAAGAACAACTAGGTCTCAGGTCCTTTCTTGGTAGTCATTTGGAAGGTGATAAATCTTCATAGCCTACAATAATTTTTTATGCTTTGTACCATTTCCTTGTATAAATCTATATTAATCATTAAATGCCAGATACTTAAGATAATATTTTTTTTAGTTTTGTTGGCAAAGACCTGGTCCTAAATTACCATCATAAACTTCCATTTCCACATACAACTCTCTATGACTTGGTTGTTTTCTTGTTGACACATTGACAATTTTGCTCTTGGCTCCTAGTCTATGGATTTCATCTGAAGATAAATCATATTTGATACATTTTATCAGTCTTTACTATTTCCTGGTAAAGTAACATTTGTTTTTTTCCAAAAGTATTTTGAGATTTTTGACCTATTAAGTATGTATTCTAAGAATAGAAATTGATCCTCTTCCTTCTTTCTGATGAGAAAATACTATTCTTTCTAGTTGCCTTAGGGTAATAGATCACTTTTCATTAATATTGTGTGAGTTGTTTGTTAATATGCTTTCCAAATCTGTTATGATTCATTTTATACTGTTGAAAGTATATGTTAAAGATTGATATTGAAGTATTAATTCCTTTATATGCATTCTCATTCAACTTTGATTTTAAGATGTAAGTATAAATGTGTGCAACAATAGCCTTCTTTTTGATATATCTAAAAGGTTCAAAAATCCTGAGTTAAGTTTATAGCTTTCAATCTCTTTTTCCTTAGAGTTCATTAAGAATTTAACACAAATCCCAATTACATTTTGCTATATATAGAAAAAATTCAGAAGATGAAGAAATATATTATTGGTGCAGTCATGTAGCTTGATATTACCAATATAAATCAAATGATTAATAAGGTGTTTTGATCTGACTCTTTTTAATGTGGGAGCTATACTTAATTCTATTTGGGAGAGTTACTTTTAGTCTATGCAAAATCATAATCATTTAAATTGCCTGCCTGAAAAAGGTTATATTTTATATCAATTGCTCATGGTTTTGTGTTGGTAGCACATTTTAAATTGAAAATTTTTCAGGATTTTGCATTATAATTGGGTTAATTTTATATATTTATATATATTAAGGCAATATTAACTTTTGGGCAGTTCTTTCAACAATTACCAAACCAATATGCAATTCTTTGTAACCCTGGGACTTTTTGACACAACTTTTTTGCTGCTTGGGTAAGATATTTTCTTTCCAAGTGTTTATAATTAATTTTGTGAATTTATATACTTATATACAGAGCTGTGAATGTTTCATATACAAACATATTTCATCCTATGTTTATTAAAATTACTGGTGTTTTCATCTTTGGTTAAAAAAAGCAAAACAAAAGATGTGAGACCTTCCATTAAGAAATACATGCGTCTAAGGGGAAACTGGTAAAAGCTTTGCTAGCCATTTTTAAACCACTCTGAAATTTCTTAGGCAAAAATTATTCATCTTATCTGATCTCACCATTTTCACAGTATTTTAAAGAAACCAGGACTTTACTTCAACTCTCTTGATATAATTGTTTGTTGTTCATGATATTAACAATCTATAGAATTTCTATTTTTCATAGTCCAATTTGCCTTCATATTGTCTTATTACCACATAGAACATAATTTTCAACATCCTTTTTTCAGATATTCTTTCTTGATTTTATTTAAACCTCTACTATAAAATTTATTTAGGTTGGATTATTATTATTATTTTTTGCTGTGTTTCTCTGCCTTCTGATATAACTTATTTGTTTTTCTTTGCTAATGAAAAAAATTAAGATTTTTCAGATTATTTTTATTTTCTGGATTTCTTTTCAAAGGTATCTATTTTGTTGCTTTAAAATGGATGATATGGCTTTCAAATTTTCTACTGCATATACTAGTTAGATATTACTGTAATCTTCCAATGCCTTTCTACAGATATTCATAACTCTCAAAGTGCTTCTTACACTCTTTCATGACAAGATGATCATCATGACAGTTTCAAGAAGCCTGGCTTGCAACCCACATGCTGTCCCATTTATGTTTTAAATTCATAGGAGTTTCAACATAAACATTGGTGTTGTCTAGCATTTCGATATTTCTTCCAGGTTTTTGTGGTTATTATAGAACTCTTAGGACACAGAGTCCTTACATCAACTTGGCAGTAATCTTATTTTGCTGTTTTTACACCCTCCCTTGTCCATCATCATTATTAGAATAACTTTTTCACATACTAGATAGTGAGTCTTTTTTCGGCATACATATAAAACAATACAATATTCTTAATGTTGTTGATGGGATTGTCTCACCCTTGTCTGAATGTGTAATGCCCAGGTGTGCAGCCACAAAGATAACCAGCTTCCGTATTGGAACAACCATAATTGCATGAGTTGTTTGTTGATGAATATTCATTCACGTCACAATATTCACTGGAAAACTGGTCAAAAGAGAATCCGCATTGACAAGTACACTTGTCACTTCCAAAAGTATTGTAGAAGGAGGCAGAGCAACAAGTATTTGGATTGTTGCACTCATTCTCATCTATTTGAAAAACAGAGAACTATTATTCAGAAACATAATATAGAACTAATAACTCCCAAAACTTTAAATTTTAAAAGAATGGGAGATTTTTATTACATGTATTTCCAAGTCCATGAGGACTTTAGAAGTTAAAAAACTATGTCAGTGTGATTGACATGAATACTCTTTATATTTAGTTTCTCATTTGCAAATTATGCTAACATCCCTCTGAAAGAACTCGAGATTTACCTATTCAATAATTCCTCTTAAAATATAATTATTTCAGTTATTCCTTTCTCTTTGACAGTAGTATTCTTAACCTTCACTCTGTAGGGAGAAATAATGTAATTGTTTTAAAGAAACTGAATGAAAAGAAATTTTTATAACCATTTTCTTAACACTGCTTTGCCTACTTAAAGGTCAGCCTAAAGTTTATCTTTCTTAGGCTCATGAAAACATTAAAGTACAATTATTTACTGCTAATGTCATAATAATGATGAATTTAATGGAAATGAAGTTATTTTATATTTTTGATACATCTTTAAGACCACTGATTAGTTTTGGCTTTGGGTCCTATGATTTTCTACTTAATTATACAGAATATAAAAATATATTTTGCATGCTTCTCACAAGTATTATAATCAAACTTTCCTACTGAGGAAAATTTACATTTAGTTTCATGAAATTTTTGTAATTTTTAAATATTTATGGTTGGTGACAAAATGTTTAATATATTATTTATACAAATTATTTTTCTACTCCTACAATTGGCCTATTTGCGGCTAGACATTGGGAGCACTGTTTATTATTTACAGAAGCACAGAAAAATTTGGAATATTTCCATTGGAACTGAATCTTCATTTGAAGAAGTGTCAGCATGTGGAAGGAAAAAGGCAACAAAGTTCCTATAAGTAAAAGATATATATAAAAAATAAGAGAGCAAATACCATTTGCTAAACAATTCTGCATAGGAACAGAGTCAGAGGATAAAACAAATACCTACAGCCTATAAAACAGTATTTCACTACATTTAAGATTTTTTTTTAATTTTAAGAAACTATGCTGAACAGAAATACATTTGATATTATATTTAATGGATATAGTACTAGGTTTACTCAAAATACATTTTCTACTAATGTAACTTTACTGTGCTATAATTAGATCTTACACCTGAATGCAGCATATCTTTTCTAATTTGGAATCTTCATCAGATACAATGCAACAAAAATTAACTATGGTGATATTGCTATTTTTTAAAGGAAAGCTAGAAATTTGGTCAGAAATATTTAAGCAGAAGATTAAATTATCATGTAAATAAATTGATTGTGTTAATTAGCTTTAAATATTCCACTTTTGGAAAGTACTTTATAAATTTTACAAGGAAACATTTAATTATGTTTATTAAAATATTTTGTTATGAACTACATCATCATGATAAATTGTAGAATAAAAATATATCTTTTGTTGTTGTTGTTGTTGAGGCAATTGGAGTTAAGTGACTTGCCCAGGGTCACACAGCTAGGAAGTGTCTGAGACCAGATTTGAACTCAGATCCTCCTGACTTCAGGGTTGGTGCTCTAACCACTGTACCACCTAGCTGCTCCAAAAATATATCTTTTAAAACATACATGAGGGCATAAACTCACATCTCTCCTATCTGACATATGGTTATTGTCAAGTCAAATACATAAAAGCTCTACTGGCATTTCTAAAGAGTCACAGAATCAAGTTTAAGTTGCTAACAAAATAACAAAAAATTCACATGAAATAAGGTACTTCAGTACTTCTTCCTTTTATACCAATGTGAAAGTGAATGAGACCCATTCATAGTAACTATTTTATGAGTAAAAATATATATAAATTCTGAAAACTAGGGGAAATTATAAATTCTCTTTAACAAATAAATGTTTTTCAAAAATTCTTAATGTCAACACCTATAAACTTTGTTCATTTTTTGTAATATTCTGACATGATAAAATGCCATTCTAGATCTGAATTTCAGTTCTATTATTTAGTTTTCCCTAATGTTCACCTATTTCAAAAACAGACATCATGTCATCTTTTTCTTAAACTTCTTTTTTAAAATCCTTCAGCATTTGACATAAGGACCAAGATTGATAATCAGGGATTTTTGCTTATTTGAGGAGTTTTCCTATCAGACTACTATATTTTTATTTCCTTTGCTGGTTGATCACCCATATTATACCCTTAAGTTCTGGAGCACCCTGAGACTCTATTATGAACTGTTTTCTTTTTCTAGTTTTTTTTTTTGTGGCTCTATTGGCTCACAAATGCATTTAATTATTATCTTTCTGTAGGTAACAACAAAATCTAAACTAGTATTGCTAGGAGCTCTAGTTATATTTCCAAGTATCTATTGAATATTTCAAATTGAATGTTTCATAGCCATCTCAAATTCAATATGTTGCAAAAAGAATTCTTTTTCTGAAAACAATCCACTGATGAACTTCCCTACTTTAATTAGGGAAATCACCTTTCTTCTAGTCACTCATATTCATAAATTTGCATGTTCCTAGTCTTTTCACTTTCACTACACATCAGTTAGCAAATATTGTTTCTACTTCCACATATTCACAAACCTCATTTAAATCACAGGGGATTAGCTGATCTACAGATCAGGCCCTTCTGTTCTCTTGTGGATTGTTGGAAAAGCCTTCTAATTGGTCTCCCTGCCTCAAAAACCTTTCTACTGTAATTTATCATCTACACAGTGACTAAAGTGATGTGATATTGTTCATTCAACAAACTCTTGTGGCTTCCCTATTGCATTAATAATTGAACATTAAATAACTCTAGCTTTTAATGTCCATTATCACCTGACCCAACTTTATTATACATTACTACATTTTCCTCAATCTATGATCTTGCTTAATTGACCTTATTCCTCTCTGTCAACACAAATTAATGCTATTCACATTTATACCTTTCTTTGTAGTCTTGTTCAGAGAGTGAGACAGACAAAGACAGAAATAGAAAAACAGAGACACGGACAGAGAAAAAGAGAGAGAACAAGAACCTATCTTTTAATCTGAAATTGTGTAGAATTAAATTTAAGTCATAATTTTAATAATTTATAAAATAACGTCAATCTAAAATTGTGTTTGAATTATACCATTATATATATATGTATGTATAATTATACTATTGTATATGAATTGTATATGAAATTATATATGTTTATATACATAAACATACATACACCTATGTGTATGCAGAAATAGTTTTATATGTGTATTCATACTGTCATTCCTTATGGAATTACAAATGAAACTACATATGATAGAGTTGTATTTTTCCCAGCACCTAACACCATATCTTGTACATATTACATGCTTAACAAATGCCTTTTGAATTAACTCATACATTATTACCTAGAGTAGGGGTAACCTTGAGATCATAAAACCTTGTGTTCATGGATAGATTTCAGGGAGTCTGTAATCTTTGAACATAGTTTGACCCCAAGCTCCCAAACATATAAATCATTAATTCCTTTAAAAACTAGGTCTTTCAATTTTCATTGTAGTCAGATACCTTATTTTAGAGGCAAGGATAATACAGTTTAGAGAAATAAATTAATGTTTCCAGTCAGGATAATACGGTTTAGAGAAATAAATTAACGTTTCCAATCAGAAACACCTAGGTCCCATGACACTGTCTGGTTTATATTTTACAAATTTTCATTGTGTATTTAGGGAATGTATATGAGGACTCTCATAGGATTTGGTCATTCATCTTTTCTATTCTTGATGTTAGAGAATATCAGTTTTTCCCAAATTCTTCCCAAATTGTTAAGCCTTGAAATAATAACAAATGAGTAATTCTGGCTTTCTCAGGGCAAAAGAGTGGTTTTTGATACTGAATCATCTGGTCAATTTGCAAACTACTGCTAGAGTAAAGATAGTTCTGTTATGTATATTTTTTTTTAGTCCTGAAAAATTATTTAAATCCTAAGAAACTATTGCACCACCTAGCATACAGTGTTTGATTGACTTGATAAAATTTTGAAGAGTCCACCAATAAATGAAAAGAAAATCATTTATGTTACCAAGTATTCACTAGGAATATGGACTATATTCAAATTGGTTGCTAAGACATTTAATCTCTACATTGCTATTTTCACTCTTTTTAAGTACGTAATGTCTGATGTTTCATGTTACAAAAAATGAATTGTCTTCTAGATGACAAATTTATACATACTCTAGGTATGCTCACATATCTTACCATATTTCTAAAAAGCAGTCTTTACATCAATATTATCAATTTAGGATACAAAACTGAATAAATAATCAATGTTAGAAAGATTTCCACTTTTTTGGAGTTGCTAACAACTGTTGTTGGAATCAAGTATACCAATTGTCTTGTTTATTTCTACTTAATATTTTACATTTTATTATTTTAAAAAAAGGTAGAGTTGGTTGTGTATGAAAGAGAGGACTTTGACAATTCTTGATTAGCCTAAATTACCTTAAAATTTTCAATGGAGAGAGGTAACTATTTGTACCATAAATTCAACGATGATTGCATTTATATATGTGTATAAATTCATATAAGTATGTGTGTATATATAAAGATAAATATAAAGTTATGATGTAAATTAAGATGATCAACATACTTGAAAAACAGATTATTTTTAAACTTTGATCTCTTATTGTTTCTAATGACTAAGGACTATATGGTACATTGATTCTTAACCTATTTGGTATGAATTTATTAAAAATATGTTTTTAATATAAATTATATTCTTTGTAATATTTTAATAATTTTAATATATATTTTAAAGATCTTTGTAATAGTATGCATTTACAATTTTTATTCTAAAAAAGTGGTTCATAGACTAAACAGGGTCTCTTAAGAACCTCTAGGGAGAATTTTTATCTTGTTTGTTTTTATTTTTGAAGTATCTGAAGTAAGGAAATTCAATTTTTCTATAGGAATTATGTTCTTACCAACACACTGATTCCACTGATAATGTTGACTATAATCTTGTGGACAACCACACCTGAAAGCTCCAAGAGTGTTTTGGCAAACATACTGGCACTTATGGTTTGTATCACATTCATCCATAACTGCAAGAATAACCCAACTAATATGAGAATCTGACTGTCATTTAATATTCTTACATTTTTTTTCTGATGCAGTTGGGTTTAAGTGACTTGCCCGGGATCACACAGCTAGGTAGTGTTAAGTGTCTGAGGTCAGATTTGAACTCAGCACTTCATGACTTCAGGGCTGCTGCTCTATCCACTGAGCCACCTAGCTGCCCCAATGTTCTTACATTTCAAACTAAATATATGACACATATAATTATTTTGTGAAGGAACTGAGCCATTAAAAAAACACTACATTGTGGTAACATTGAGAATGATACCCATATTTTCAAACCATTCTACTTCTGTGCAGTTTACAAATACTTGAGTATTAGTTTGAGCAAATCATCTGTTGACAACAAAATTTATGGCAATTATTTTACATTGTATTTTGTTATTAAGATCAATCTATCTTCATTACATATTTTATCAGTTTTGAAAATAATTATCACATAAATCTTACTTTTAAGAGAACATAAACACTTGGGGCAGGTAGGTGGCTTAAATCTGACCTCAGATACTTAACACTTCCTAGCTGTGTGACTCTGAGCAAGTCACTTAACCTCAATTGCCTCAGGGAAAAAAAAAACACAAACATCTATGGACCTTAAAATTGTAGGACAAAATTCAACAATTAGATGCTAGTTTCATTAGAACTTTTTTTTTAATTTGGAAACAATATTAAGAAGTTTTACAGAATTAGGCCATATGGAAAAAGAGAAGCAAAAATTTATTTTAAAAAAAGAACTCCTTAAAAAGCAGAATTTACTAATTGGAAAAAAAGATACTAAAACTCACTGAATAAAATAATTCCTTAAAACTTAGAATGGGGCAAGTGGAAGTTAATTACTCCATAAGATAGCAAGAATAAATGAAAAAATGTTAGAAAATGTGAAATATCAGCCAGATTTGAACTGGGATGGTCAGTCTTCCTGAGTTCATTCCAGGAACTCTAGCCACTGTGCCACCTAGATGCATGGATTAATTTTAAACTAAGAAGAAAAATCCCATTCTAAGAAAAGGGATGTCTATAGACTACTCTGCAGTTTGTTTTTACACTAAATTCAAGTTTTAAGCAAGATAATGAATTTTAAGCTTTGTATTACCTTTTGTCTACTTTGGATATAACTTCTATCTACCTATATATTTATATATTTTTTGTCTTATTAGAATGTAAGTTCCTTAAGAGCAAGAGTTTAAAACTACATTGGATCACTGAAGAAAATATTATAGTTAATTAAAATCACAGACTAAAATTTAACATATAATCTTTTAGCATTGGAGAATTCAACTCTTTTAATGTGTTCTTGTTTATGCCAAGTCTTTTAATACTTCATTTATCAAATTACAGGACAATAGAATTAGAAGCAAAAAAACAAACAAACAAAAAAAAACAAACAAACTTCTAGCAAAATGCTTATTATAGACAGATTTTGGTAGCTCCATTTACCCTACCCTTTTTCCTTTGGCAAATATCCACCATTTTTTTAAAAAAAAATCTAAAATAGCATATTTTGATATATTTAAGTTAATATCAGTTTTAATGGATTAAGAAAGCTAGATGGTCATAAGTGATTATTATTAAATGTAGTTTTTTTAAAAAATAAAAAGTAACAAAAAAATAAAGTCTCTCATCTTTGTCAATTTTTTACTAATACAGGCAATATTAAGTTGTGTGACTCCAAATGGACATTTACATGTGAAATCCCCAAGGTACTGATACAGAGAAATCGACAATTGTGTTGTTTGGTTTGACATTCACCAAGATCTGAACGTAACAATTCTAATCATATTACTTTTTTTTTTTATTAAACTAAAAGCAAATAAATGCACAACTGTATCATAGTGCTTTGTCCACATTTCGTTAAAATTTTACAAACTTCCATTTGTATTCAATAAATATCTTTTTTCATCCTATTTATTATACAAAAATACAAATGGCAATTTATATTACAGTAATCTTAATTCTTAGGTCAATGTTTTAGCATATTTGTTGAACTTAACTGAATTAAAGATTAGTTTCACAGTTCAAGCCAACTGAGTCAAGAGAACAATATTTACCTTGCTTACTGTATTTTCTTGGAATAAGGACATGGTCTTCATAATAACACTTAAATGCAGAGTATAACTTATTATTCATCATAGTATATCATCACAGAGTATCATATACTCTTTTGTAAGGAAGTTTCAAATAAGAATCAAACAGAACTTGAACACTAATGGAAATCTTAAGATTCTCCTAGCTCTTCATAATCTGCCTCTTTCCTGCTATACTCCACTCTCTGCCACACTCAGTAACACTTGGAATTCCTTAAACATATCCATCTTTCATCATCTTATCTGAGTGCTCTACCCTCTTCACCTTCACATCTAAGTTTTGACATGAACTTCAAGTCTCAGTCCTAATTAAATCTGCTTCACGAGGTCCTTTCTGTTTACCTCCCCCAGTTGTTTCCCCTCTTAGTGCCTTTTGTCTACTTTGGATATATCTTCTATCTACCTATATATTTATATATTTTTTTGTCTTATTAGAATGTAAGTTCCTTAAGAGCAAGAACTTTCTTTGTGTCCCTAGTAAACACTTAAAATGACTATTGATTAGACCTTCCTCAGCATTTAAATAACTTCAAAAGTATCAAAATAGTTATTTGGACGTCTGCATTATAGCAAAACTCAAAATGGAAAAGAGGGTGACTAAATTTATATAAAGATGCCTATATAAAGATCCCATAGTGACTTAGAAAACCACATAACATTATTTATATTTTATTGCATTTTATTTTTAAAATACTTTCCAAAATTTACATTTTAATCTGATTCGGGCTTTATTCAGGAGTGTTAGGCTTACCTGAATATTTGATATCTTTGCTATACACTTAACTTATCATAGTTGATTCTATCAGGTGTTGCTTTCTTAAGTTAGAAAATCCTTAGGACTGTCCTATACTGAAGTTCTCTTATAAATGAAAAAAGTTCAAAATAAAGCAACTTTCTTTTTACCTACATAAGTCTTTCCATCTTCTTGCAGGATATATCCTTGAGGACAAGAATATTGATAACTATCACCAGTGTTTTTGCAGATAAAGTTGCAAGGTTTAAGAGAAGGGGAATATTCATCAAGCTCTATGGAATGAATGAATAAGTAGCATAAATATTAACTACTAGTTAAAAAATACAAATTACATCTCTTCTAATCTGTTAAATTTTTACTTATAGACTTAAAGAACTGTAAGACATTAGATTTAGCTTCTAAATGTAAAGAAATTTGGAATTATATAAATCAAATAACTAAAATGTCTAAACCCTTTGAGCAAGAAACTTGATTATTGGGCTTATATGCCAAGGAAATTAGATAAGATATAAATAATAAAATAGATGAATCAGTGAATAAGAAAATCCAATAGCAATTATTTTTTTTTTTGTGATAGCTAAGTATTAGAATCAAAGTAGATACCCATCAATAGGGGAATCGATTCAGAAAATGAAACAAATGGATTATTACTGTACTGTAAAAAATAATATGTTTAATGTCAGCATTTTAGTAGAAATATATTAAAACATTATTACTGTTTTTCAATTTTTGAATTTTCAAACTTTATTGCTAAATTATACATGCAATAACTTCTCAAGCATTTCAACATTATTAACATGTAGTGGACTTCCTGCCATCTAGGGGAGGGGAGGGAACTGGGGGTAAAATTTGTAATGGAAAGCTTTGTAAAGATCAATGCTGGGGAACTACCCATACATATGTTATACAAATAAAAGGCTTTAATAAAAAAAGTGAAAAAAAATTATACATGCAAGAATGCAGCCATTTGCTGGCACTGGGGTATTGTCTAATTTAATACAGTTAAATAATATTTGGGTATTAGTCTGAGAATTGTAAAACGGGATGGTCCCATTCTGTTCTATGAAAGAACTTACATTTCAATATTCAGTAAGGACAAATGATTTGCAGGAATCAATCAGCATCAATGCAGCAATGAGAGAAACAGTTGATAGAGCTTACCTACACAGGTTGCTCCACTTGTATCGGCTGTATAGACTACATTGCAGAAGCATCTGAATGAACCCACAGTATTAATACACTGACCATTATTACCCAAGTTTCGCATGACTTTATATTCATCTCTATCTGTAGAGAAGAAAAAATTAAGTTGAAATAAATGCAATAAATGCATTTTCTGATCTGTGAAGATAGAATGAAATTGCACAGATTTTTATTGAATCGATCCTTAGAACTTGCTATTTCTAAATTAATTGTCATAGAGAAAATAACATTCTCTGGAAAAGGTTTAAATTAAAAACAAAATCCATTTCCCAGTACAAAATTAATAGAGATGAATAAGATATATACAAAGGAATAAAACCCACATTTTACCAATAAAACATGAAAAAATATTTCAAATAATTAGTCATTAGAGAAAATGCAAATAAAAGTTAACTCTTATGTTACACCTCTCATCTGTCAAAATAATGAAAAAGTAAAATGACAAATGTTGGAAAGATTGAAGAAAAACTATTGCTGGTGGAGCTGTGAATTAGTCTAAGTATTCTGGAAAACCTTTGAAAGCCAGTTTTCAAAGTCACTAAACTATGTATGTCCTTTGACTTAGTGATACAGCTCACTAGGCCTATACCTGAAAGTGATTAAAAAGTTTGTGTAAATCTTTCCAGGCCTTTCTAAAATCAGCTTGTTCATTTTGCACAGAAAAAAATATTTCATTACTATCATATACCACAATTTGTTCAGCCATTCCCCAATTGATGGACATCTAGTCATTTTCCAATACTTTGCTACCAAAAAAAAAAAAAAAGAAGAAGAACGGTTACAAACACTTTTGCATATATGGGTCCTTTTCCCTCCTTTAAGATTTTCCTTTTCCTTCCTTTAAGATTTCCTTGGGATACAGGCCCATTAATGCCACTGCTGCTTCAAAGGATACGCACAGTTTGATAGTCCTATGCACATAGTTCTAAATTGCTCTCCAGAATGGTGGAATCATTTCACAACTCCACCAACAATGCATTAGTGTTCTAGTTTTCCCAGATTCCCTCCAACATTTATCATTATCTTTTCCTGTCATCTTACCAATCAGAGAGGTGTGAACTGCTACCTTAGAGTTGTTTTAATTTGCATTTCTCTAATCAATAGTGATTTAGAGCATTTTTTATTTGACTATACATGGCTACCACTCTAACGCAGACCATCTCCTCCTCTTTTGATTACTATACTAGCCAGTTGTCTTCCTCAATTCTCTCCCCACTCCATTTTCCATTTTAAAATCAAAATTCTCTAAAGTGATTTTCCTAAAATGCAGGTTTCATCATGTCATCCCAGTTCTTAATAAATTTAAAGTTTTCTATTACCTCTAGGAGCAAATACAAAATTCTGACATTCAAAACCTTTTATAGCCTAGTTTTCCATTTTTCTTTTACTTGTCTCCCCAAAATGCACTCTTTCATCCAGTGTATTCCTTAATGTTCCATGAAAAAAGATATTCTCTCTCTTTGCTCTGGGCATTTTCTCCAGCTGTCCATCATGACAGAATGTTCTCCCTCTTGCATGCTTACTACTGATTTCCTTGGTTTCTTTTAAGTAATAATAAGTGATACTAAAGTATCACATGGGAAGCTTTTAATAATCTTCTTAATTCTAATGTTTTCCTTTCTAAATTGTGTCTTATTTATCCTGTACATAGCTTACTTTATAGAGTATATATTTATTTTTATAATGTCTCCCTTATCATAAGGGGTAGTTGCATATTGTTTCGCCTCTAGATTATAGTCTTCTTAAGGGTAGGGATTCTTTTTGAATCCTTTGCATATAGCACATAGCACATAGTATAATACTTAATGCATGTTTACTGATTGATTGAGATTATATTATTATTATTATTATTATTATTACATTTCTAATTCTTTCATCTGGAGCTTATATTTCATTTATATAAATTTTTAAATTCTTACTCCATTACTTTAAGAAATTCTAGTTGACCTTGTCATCAATTTGTGTTTTTCTTTAAGATTCTTCTTTTAGATTTTATAAAGTTGCTCTCTTCTTCTGGGTTGTTCTTAAAGAGTACCTGGCATTCTTTATTGTGAATGTCATTTTGTTTACTCATTTATTAAGGCTTAAATCCTAAATTTTGATTTTGTATTAAGAAAATATTCTTTTTACTTCTGGATTAAATGTTTAGACTTCATGTGTTTTTGATAAGAGTTTTGTGATGGTTTTCTATGGTTATTGAGTGCTATGTTATTCAAGGATCCATAATATGCTTCAGATCAGGGAGATAAAAACTTCTAGTATATCCCAACCAGTCTTAATTTATAAAGTGGTCTGATCTTAGCCTTCCTGGTTTGAGGTTTATAGAGTAATTGAGGTTTAAGATCTTTCCCCCAGTTTTTGGGCTAACATCAGCTAGTTATCAGATTCTTTACTTTCAGAGTGAAAGAAATTTAGGCACTCTTCTAATTTGTACCACTTGATTCTAGTTTTTCAGTTATAGATTCCAGAACAGGTCTGTTGGCTGAATTCAAGATCATACTTCAGAGTCATAGTTATACAGCTGCAGGGTCACTATAGACTTCATTAGTCCATGCTGGAACTAACCAACCATTCAGCATCAGAACAACATAGTTGCCAGCTGTTATCTGTTGCTGTTACCTGTCCTACACATAGCTGCAAGACCAGTCCAGTTTCCCTCCTGGAAGCTTCTGTTTGGGGCTTTACTGGTTCTATTCTCCCTAATCCTTTTCTTTCCTTTTGCTGATATAGCCTGGAAAAATGACTCACTGTGGATTCCTTCTGAATTTTTCAGGTATGTCTCAGTCTAGTATTCTACCTCTTCTTTTGTGGGAGTAGTTGTGGGTGAGAGCTGGGACATGCTCTTACTCTGTCATTTTTGCTAGTGTAGCATACAATTACTTTGAAAATTTAGTAAAGAACTAAGAAAAAATGAGAAATGTCTTTAAAAAAACCTATAGCTCAGAAGAATCTTTTTTCAGGCATGATCAGTAAAATGTCAGAGTATGCAGATGATAGTTCAAAACATTGTAAACAATCTGTTCTTTAGTAAATCCCCAAATTGCAATATATTGTCAGAAGTACATTTCTGATATAACTATTTGAATCAGAAATTAAATTTTTATCTTGTTATGTAATTTGTATCAGAAATTTAAAATATCATCTGTTTTAGTTCTATTTCATGTTCTGAGTCCACTTGAATTTCTAACATTCATAAAATTCCACAGCTCATCAACTGTCATTTAAAACAAGTAAAAGAGAACATGTTAAATGGTTACATGTTCAGTGGGACTGAAGATGCACATAGTATTTGAAGGAAATCCAACCAAATTTAAAAATTAACTACTGCACGACTAGTATTAATAATTATGAGTATGCCTTCATCTTAGCTCTAAATACTAAATTGTACCTGAAAAGATAAAACTTGAACCAATGGTTTATGATGGAGAAGAAAAGTATATTTAAAGGATAGGAATAGCATACTCTAGTGCTAGTCAAAAGAGTAACAAAAACATAGATGGAAACAAGAGTAATATGAAAGAGATGGTATGAAGATGAATGGTACTGGAGAGTGCCACTGAATGAATTAGAGGTTGGGAGTATGTTGGGACTAAGTTTTCTTTCTTAGTTTCCCAATTTTTTTTCCTAGAACTTCTAGCTTAATGTCTAATGGTCAGATTATTGCAAAGGCATTTGATGATTATATTTTTTTTGGTGACACAGGATGGATGTCTTGAACTTGAACCAAGTTTTTCACTTATAGCTATGTTAATTATGTAATTGCAGGTAGCATTTAAAATAAAATTTAAACGGCTGCATATAGTAGTATAGGCCTAAGAGTTCCTATTGCTGGGGGGACAGTTCTTAGGTATTAATAGGCCTAAAACTGAGTGAATTTAGCTCCAAGAAGGGAAACTGCCTAAGGACAGTTTAGTTGGACCAACTTGGATAAATACTGCAAGCCAAAGATTCTGTGCTATCAATACTGGAATTCACTGCTATGTTATTATACTTCTATCCTGAGCAAGATAGTACTACCATTTCAAAAAAAATAAGTAAAAACAAAGTAAAAGGAGAGAAAAAGATAAGTGAAATTAAAGAGAAAAAACCCCATGACTAGAAATGTATTTTCAATATTGCTCAATAAACTACAAAGTATTTAAATATATCAGTTTAATGCTCCTTATCACTAAAACCTCACATTTGGAGTGCAGTTTACTTGTAATCTATTAGTTGACCTAATATTGTTTTTTAAACTAGATAAGCACACATTCACATTTACATACATATTTATATGTACACTATAAATAGTCTTACTAAATAAACTTAAAAAATGTAAATGTGATTTACTGTTAGTTATTCCTTCTACATAAGGATTTTCTCCATAGTGATTTCAATATATTACAGGTTGGTATAAGAAATTAAATGGTAATTCTGGGGGAGTTTGCAGAAGCAGTAATGACATGAGAAGGCCAACAAGATGACACAAAAAGAGGTTAGAAACTCAGAAATGCATAAAATATATTTATAGTATTTTATGATATGTTGTATAATAGTGTCATAATGCAGTATGTTCACTGTTCTCAAATTTGTTTCATTTAAAAATTTTTCATATATGTTTTGTATTGCTAAAATATCTTTTTCACATTGTATTTTTACTTGACATTGATCTACACATAGCCTCTGACCAAATACTTAACCCAAATTTTACAATAAAGTACTGTGAACACTCCATTAAAAAAGAAGAAAAAATCAAATTTCTCTGGTATGTGAAGAAAGATCCAAAATTTTTTACCCAGATCATTTGTCCAGATCATAAGGGCTCCATGACCTCATGATGTGGAAGAAATAATTCTAATTCTAATAATGTATTTAAGCATATCTAAACTACTAATGGAGAAAACATTTAAAGATACTTGTCACATTGAAACATTACATTATTTTTATGTAAATAGAAGATGCTTATTATCAAAATTTACAAAAACAGTCCTGCTTGATCTTTTACTTGTAGAATACTTTGTTAGCAGTTAGTTTAGTTAGTTTAAATTTGCCGTGTCTTTTTAAAAGAAATATAAGAAAATTTATTGAAATATAAAATAATAAAACGAATTTTCTTTTGAATATTTTAAATATTTAAAATAAGTCACACTTGTCATTAATGCAAACTAGGATGTGGATTCATACCTCTTTCATCTGTGTCATATCCTAGGCCATGAGGACAAATTTTTTTGTACTGGGTAGTTAAAGGAAGTGAGCAAAGTTCACATTGGTTACTCCAGTCCCATCCTTCATCACTGCAACACTCTGATTTTGTGACAATGTTTTGGCAATTGGAAGCCATGTGACGCATGGAGTGTAGAACTTCAGCAAAGCAGAATCCTCTTCTGTTTTCTACATGAATAAAGTGGAAGAAAAATGTAATCACCATAAAGACCCATGATTTTTATTATCAATGTTTACAAATAAACCTTAAATATATCTGTCAATGATTGTTGTACAAAAATGCTTTGTACTCAGTATTTTTGCTTTAATTACTTCTCTCTTCAAAAAGTTTCCCAAGGACACAAACTATTTAATAGATCATAGAAATTTTTTTTCATTTGAGATAATGTAATTTTTGCTTCAGTTTTAGAATGGTGTTGATATGGACACAGTATGAGAAGTTTACACATTTAAGCACAAGGATTACCAAGTGCCCTTTCAATGTTAAAAAAAAATCAAACCAAAAACAAAACAAAAAATCTTTTAACAAAAAAGTTTACTAGATTTGACTAAATGTGATAAGGCAGTTCATTATTTTTTAATAACCACTCCAAAAGAACTTCCAGGAACTTCCTATTAGTCCTCACTGCTGATTGCTGTTACCAATTATATTTTCTTGATCCTTTTACTCATATCCCTTCAACTCACTGATCCATCACTAATGAAATGGATTCTTCTCAGTAGAGGCAAAGAAAGGTTTTTTTTTAACTTTCATTATTTTCTACTATTTTATTTCCTCTATATTTCCTAAGAATACCCCATAACCCGACAAAGAATAATTTAAACTAGCCCACTGGAAAAGGTAGAGATATTCAGTTTGTTTTTAATCCACTGACGAATGGAATTTAAAGAGTTGGGGTTCTTTCCCTTGCCCTGAAAGAGAAGTCTTACCAGAGGGAAGATATATGTGTGTGGGATAGTGGCCTCCTGTGCAGGAGTTTTGAGATAGTTTATAATGAGTGTGAAGGGCTCCTGGGAATAGAAAGGCCACAATGATACTGCCTCAATCTTCTGCAACTAGAAGACCAATTTGAAACTAAAAGGAGAGCTATCTTTTCCATGTAGAAAAACTGAAATTTTTGCTGGCCCTTCTCCCTCCTCTTTCTCTGACCAGGAAATTACATATCAAGTCCAAAATCTGTGCTTTATTTAAAATTTTTTATATATTCTGTTATATTGAAAACTGATACAACTGTGATAAGACAACAGCAATGCTTTTTATGTATTTCAATATTGGTAACAAGCAGTGAGAGACAAGAACAAAGGCATTAAAATATAAAAAAAAAAAGATTCACTGTCTGAAGTTGCTAGAAATTTTTTCTCTGGAGTATCTGGAATAAAATGAAAAGAATCTTATTTATTTATGTTTAACTTCAAAAAGAGAGGCAGAAATAGAAATCTATTGGGCCTTCTCCATTCTTCTGCTCTCATCATGAGGGTGATGAATAGAAATAGTCACATTAAATTACAGGAGAAAGAGAATGACTGGAAAAGGCTAGTGAGATATACATTCTAAACATGGAGGCAAAGGGAGAGGGAGTAAGGATCTTTTTCAGCATAATCTTTTTACTTCACATGAACAAGCACTTAATGAAAGTGTCTAAATTGAAATTATGAATTTATTTTCTCTTTTAAAAATAGAAAAGATGAGTGATTAATAAGAACTACAAAGTATAGAAAAATATCATATAGTGCTATATCTCAGGAAGATCATAAAACTACAATAGGCTTTTCTGAACTTAACTGGAAGTATCATCAGCTTTTAATGAACTAATTTTTTTTTAAGGAAAATGCATTCTTAGTCCCCAACTACTTAGTTTCATATGATCTTTTTTAGAATAAAACCTATTCTTAAATTGGGGCATAGTAAGATTTAGAAATACTAAATTTTTCTAGTGTTCTTCACTTAGCAGAGATTAAATAGTAAAATCATTTCAATCAAGCATTTATTAAAAGTCTGCAATATAGAAAGAACTGTGTGCTATTAGGCACAAGTCCTTGAATACAAGAAACTTATAAAGAAAGGAGAAAGGTTATGACATGTATATACATTTTTGTGATAAGAGAAGAATGTGATATGGGGATACAAAGTGTTCATGGAAAATGTAGAATCTAATGTGTAGTGGTTGCAGAGGCAGAGACAAATCTTAATTACTAGACCTATCTCAAAGTGTAATGGGCTGTTTGAAGAAGTGTTTTTCCTCGTTAGCAATGAATGAACAGTTGGGGTTTTTTGGGAAGATAATCTTATTCACACATGACTTGATCTAGAAGATCTTGTTGATCGTTTGAGAGACTGACAAAGTCAACCAGAAAAAATAATATGTTTGTATGTAGGACAGAAAGAAACTGAAGTGAGATCACAAGTAGAGATGTTTAACTTGGGCAATAACTCAAGATGAGAGGAAAAGAGAAGATAATGAGGATCATAAGATTATTGGATCATAGATGAGTTGGAAGCAATGCAATATAATTCTCTAATTTTACAGGTGAATAAACTTGAGTCTAGAGAAATTGACATCTTCAGTTTAGAAGATCTCAGAATGTCAGAGAAGAGATCTCTCTAAAGTAGTCATCTTGTGTCCACTGGAAATCCACCAATTATAAGGAACCCATTATATTCTGAACTATTGTTTTATTTTTAAACTCTCAAAGTATGGAATATATGTTTTAATGAATACTTAAAAGGACTTCTGCTTTAACATGATTGTTGATTTTATAAACAATATAGTGCTGCCTCCCTGATATGTTCCAAGTACCTTAATCTGAATGTTGTTTCATCAACCCTCGGGGGCAGCCTGGTTTTATTCCCATGCTATTACAACAAACTAGCCTTCTATATTTTCTTATGTGATTTTTTTTCTCTTAAAGATGAGGTGTACTAGTATCATATGATCCCTACAACAAAGATTTGATTTTGCCAAATCTATTAAGAGTAGAATGCTGAACATCAGCAAGAGTTCTAATTGGTCTTCTGCTTCTCTAATCAGGAAGGAAAAATAAGTATATTCTTTATATTTCTATTAATTAGTTTTTGCTTGTAATCTGTGATTATTATTATTATTTCTATATCCTCCATAAGGCAAACAATCAATCGCGGTTCAAGTTAAGAAGCCAGCTGCAAATGACCTAACCTAGACTGTCAACCTCTTCTACATACCAAATTACTTGAATGAGAGGAAAAAAAATCTAATAGTAGTTGTTGCAGTTATAGTATTATGCAAATTAGGCTCCAAGTAATAAGAGAACTCATGACATTTTTTTTTTAGGGAAGTAAAGTAATTTTCTAACAGATCAGGCAATGACAGTGTATTCAGAGGCTTGAGAGGAGAAGGTATGGAACTGTCATTGTACTATATATTGTTGGTAATCAATTACAGATTATTATTAGAAGAACTTCCATGAAGCAATGAGAGCCTAATTGAGGTCAGAAAGCCTGAATTTTTAGTGTAGTCAATATATTTAACAATTTATATGTTCATTCTGTGCTTACATTTCCAGCACTAAGTGCATAGCACTATTTAAGACTGACTTGATTACATTCTCTAGTAAAGTTCAGAGTTTTGATAGTAGGAAAAAAGAGGAATGTTTGGTACAGGCAATCCCAATTAAGAAGGGAAAATTTGAAAGAAAAAGGAATAAAATGGAGGACAGAGCTTTAATGGATGATGACATAATCATAAAACTAGGGGTTCTGATTAAAATAAAGCAGAGGGGAAAAAAGTAGGAAGGCTGGAGACTGTAAATTTAGGTTTTCAAGTAGAACATCTTCATTTTTAAAAGAGGACTATGACATGATTAACCTTGGGGTGGAGCTGAGATGTGTGGTATAGGAGACAGAGTTCTGGCTCTAGAGTTAGAAAACATGAATTCAAATCCCACATCTAACAATTGCTATATGTGTAAATTTGGGCAAGTAACAACATCCCAGGACCTCAATTTTTTTTATTTGTAAAAGTAGAAACTAAACCTAGGTAACTTCTGAGGTCCCTTCTAGATAGATGATTTTATTTTGAAGGCCCAAAAGATGTGATAAACTTAGATCTTTCCTTTATACTTGTCAGTGAAAAACTATGGAAAATGGATACTCTAAATTTGTTAATGTAGAGTAACATAGCACAATGAAGGCAAAGCTAGGGTCAGAAAACCTTGGATTCAAAACCCCACCTCTGGGGTGTTTGATCCTGTGCAAATAATTTATTTAACTTCTCAGTGATCCAGACAACTTTGTAAGCCTGTAAGTTTGCCAACTTCCATTGACAAAGTTCTTTTTCATGAGTTTACTATATGATAAAATTGCATGATGATTAAAACATTTTTAAAGTGACAATATCAAAATTTCAGAATATTTGGGGTTGTGTTTAACATTTAGGTTTGTTTAAAGCATCAATCATGTTTTCAAATAGAACGGAATAGCCCTTTCATGTAATAGGAAGTAGGTTTCAAGGAAAGTGTTTTTAAGACATTTAAGAGGCGTAATCTTGGGCCTATTCTTTACTACCTGACAAATTATTTAACCTCCTAGAGCTTTGGTTTCTCACCTGTAAAATGGATTAGTCCAATTACCTCATTTTGCATGCAAGAAACTAAGGAATCTCTAAGGTCTCCTCTGTCTCTAAATCCTGTGAGCAACTTTATGTATAGGCAATATCACATAAAATTAATTGGTACTTGTTCAAAGTGATAACTTCACAAGCAAACATGGCTCCTGAAAAAGTGTGTTAACATAAAAGTACTAAGTGTACTAGTGTGATAAAATTTTCTTGTCTTTTGGGATAATTATGCTTTTTCCAAACAGGAGAGCTATGTGCCAGTGAATCAATATTCCAGATAATATAGCTTATTTATCAATTTTAAATTAAAGCCAATCATTGGAAACATACATGCACAGTTTAGAATTGATATAGTGCGGCAGAGAATTGCATTTTAGTACTACTCTAAAAATTATATTTGTGTAAGATGGTGTTATTTGTAAATTTAAAAACATTTCCCATTTTCTTTAAAATTTAAGCATTATATTTACTTTTCAGTAAACTAATAAGAACAGATCATTAAAATATATATTTTCTAGTACAGATGAACACCATTAAGTGTCCAAGATTTAAATTATATTCCTAAGTATCTTATAAAATTTTTCTGATTCAAAAAATGAATTTCAAAATATCACATTTATTTTTCATTAATATTAGTACAGATGATCTTGTTCACAAAAATTATTTTGGAATGAAATTTGATATAATTTTATTGATTATTTTATTAATTTTTTTCAATAGACCTTAATCATAATTTTGGAAGAATATTTAGTATCATTAATTATGCATGTATACATAAAAATAGATGATGTATACGTGTATATACACAGACATGTGTATATGTGTTATCTTATAGCAACTTACCAAGGCAATCAATGCTTGATGAATTTGATTGAAATCCTTCATTACACTCACACCTGTAACTCCCAACAATGTTAATACAATGACCATTTTCACAGATTCCTGACTTTGTCCAGTATTCATTTTCATCTTCAGAAAAACACCATGCAAACAAATAAAAATAGAGATAGATGATCAAAAAGTTTGGCAAAGTATAGTGACCTAAGGGTATCATTTCGCCATTCCTGTTTTGAGTTAGCAGCTTTGCTAATGTAGGGTACATTACCAACAAATTACAAGTAAATTATTTATTATTTTTTAAAGTTATTTTAATTATTTTTATCTTTTCCAATTTTGACTTCCAAATTGTCATCCGCCTTCCAAACTCATCTGTCACCCACTGAGAGCAAGCACTATATCAATTATACATGTGATACATGTGAAATTATGCAGAACTTACTTCCAAATCAGCCATTTTGCAAAAAAAAAAAAAATTAAAAAAAAGTGGCAAGAAAAATAAAGTGAGAAAATTATGCTTCAGTTTGCACTCAGAATTCATCAGTTCTCTGTCTGGAAATGGATTTTAGTTTTCATCATGAGTCCTTCAGAATTATCTTTGAACATTATATTGATCAGAGTAGTTAAGTCTTTCACAGCTCCTCATCATTACAATAATACTGTTACTGTGTAAAATGATCTCCTGGTTCTCCTCTTTTCACTTTGCATCAGTTCATTTAGGTATTCCCGCTTTTTTCCCCCTGAAACTATTTCCCTTGTCATTTAATACAACTTGTTCAGCCATTTCCCAATTTGTGGGCATTCTCTCAATTTTCAATTCTTTGATACCACAAAAAAAAGCTGCTACAAGTATATTTGTACATGTAAGTACTTTTCCTTTTTCTTTGATTTCTGGAGTATTCATAAAGTAGTGGCATTGCTCAATCAAAGGGTGTGCTGAGTTTTAAGCCCTTTAGGCCACACAGCATGGTTAGACTAGTTCTCAACTTCACCAATAGTTTATTCATGTACTGGTTTTCTCTCATTCCCTTCAGAATTTGTCATTGATAGACATGAAATGGAATCTCAAGTGTTGTTTTATGTTTGTTTAATATTACTATAGATCTGAATTCTTTAAAAAAACTGTCTATTCATTTCTTTTCATGATTTAAAACTTTAGCTTTTATTTTTATAAATTTAATATATTTCTATACTCAGTATATTAATGTAGAATATATGAGGTCTCTATTCGAGGAACTAATCTTAAAATTTTTGGTATTATTGCTTATTTTATTTTCTAGCAAAATGTTTTCTGAGTTATTTTTTTTTAATTAGGCTTATTTCTGATTTTTCTTTGCCTGAGATCATGATTGCTATACCCTACATTTTTTATTTTTCTTTTCTTTTTTCTTCTTCTTTTTTTTGTGATGAGGCAATTGGGGTTAAGTGATGTGCCCAGGATCAAAAAGCTAGGAAGTTGTGTCTTGAGGCTGGATTTGAACTCAGTTCCTGGACTTCAAGGCTGGTGCTCTATCACTGTGCCATCTAGCAGCCCCATTTTTTTTTTTGGTTTTCTTAAGAAAATTAGATCAAGCTTCAGCCTTTTCTTTTGCAATCCTGGCAGGAGTTTTAACTATGTGTATCTTTCTATTTCAAGGGTATCTCTTATTAAAACAAAGAAAACCAACCAACCATATTGTTGGGAGAGAATTCTGGGAATGTAATGAAATTTCTACATTCTCCAGATATCCCCACAAATTAAGCAAAGTAGTTTATAAGGGCCAACTTAGAACTCTAAAAATAAACAAGAGATGGAAAAGAACAGTATGACAATCAGAGAAGATACCAGGATGGAGATTTGGACTTTGTGAAGGGTAAACACCTCTATGCAAGTTCCAGGGAAACAGCAAGCAGTGAAGTGTTGGGCTAATTAGTTTGGGAGATAGTCTCTGCTCCAAGCCACAGGATTTTTCACTTCCCAGACAGCGTGGGGAGTTGGGTGTCTGAGGGAACTGTGCTGATAAGGAACACCATGCCAAGATGAAGCCCTGGACAAGAAGGAACCAATATAAACACAGTGAGTGCAGAAACAGTGGAATAGGGATGCTGTTGGCATGGACACTTACATGAGGGCATTTTTCTTAGTTTGGGGCTTGAGGCTGAGGGAAGAACTAGAGGAAAATCTGAGTTCAGAGGCACCATCTCTCACACCGTAGGACTGGAGATAATTACAAAAACAAATTCTTATTTTAAAAAAAAATGAGTAGGCAAAGGAGAACATTGCTATGGGAATTAGGAAAACTAGGTTTAATAGTCAAGAGGAATTGAAATTAAAAAAAAAGCTTCTCCTACCCCAAAGAGTAATGTCAAATGATAACCTGCTCAAAACAAAACAAAACAAAACAAAACAAAAATTATAGAAGAACATAGAAGAAAAGGAGAACCAGTATGTTAAGAAAATAACTCCTAAAGCTAGAATTGGGTAGAAGGAATCCACCAATGTTGTAAGTAAAATATACACAGCATAGAACAAAAGAAAACCTACAAGGAAACAAAAGATGAACAGTTCTGAATACAACTTCTACTATTTATCTAGATAGGCCTCCACTTTTGTGTCAAAGTTGTCTCCTCAACCTTCTAAGCTTTCTTAGGCTGGAAAAATGTCTCATCCTGATGTTTTGTTAGCTCCATTACTCCAAAATTTGATTTGAGGTGTTATTTTAAAGTTGTTAGGAAGGGAATGTTCAAAGAGTTCAGCTATGCTGCCTTTAATCCACTATCTTGGCTCCACCATACTTTTTTTTTTTCCCTACCTGAGGCAATTGGAGTTAAGTGATTTGCCCAGAGTGACACTGCTAGGAAGTGTTAAGTGTCTGAGGTCAAATTTGAATTCAGGTTCTCCAGACTTCAGGGCTAGTGCTCTATCCACTGCAACAAGTAGCTGCTCTTCATAAATAATTTCTTAATGGCATTGTACCAGAATAAAGTATGTTAGCATTTTAAGAAGATCCACATGGAAAATTCTAAATAACAATCTGGTAAACTTTTAACTAAATATTAAACTACATTTATTTTGTCCTCAGGGACATTTTGTTTGAAGCAGTTTTCATGCCTTTGTAGGCTAGAACTTGGAAGACCTAATAAAAAAAATAAAATTACGTTTCCTGAAATGTTAACTACCAGTTTGCTAGTAAATTTATATGAGGATACTCTGAAAAAAAGAATTTGGAAAAGGTATATACCTTTGAAATATTTGAAAATATTTAACTTAAAGATGAAATAATTTGCAAAAGGAACCAGCAACCAACATTTGGTTTCAGTTTACTAAGAATGGCTAAAGAAAAGGAGGAGGAAAAAGTGGGATGCTGTAATTTTGAAGATTAAGAAAAATGCTTACCTGATGTAAGAAAAAGCAATTCATATTATTGGCTCCTGTTTACTGACAACTGTCTCTCTATGCAGGAACCATGTTTTATTAGACTTAGCTATCCAATTTGTTATTCTCTTTCTATTTTTATTAGAAAAATAATTATCTATGTCTTTTTCCAAACTTACCTATATAACCTTCTCCATCAGGTCTTTGGATCAATAGAGTGGGACAGAGACACATGAAAGTGCCAATCATATTCTTACACATAATGCCTTTAGATTCACAGTCATGCAAACCTTCAACATATTCATCTAGATCTGTAAGAAACAAAATACTCCATAGTTAACAAAAAGATCTGTGACAGTAGGTTCGTGTTCAAAGTTCAAGCATAATCATTTTTTTAAAAAAGTAACTATTTTGCTCTATTTTATTTTCCCTTGTGAGACCAAGGAAATAACACAGCCCCCAAAAATAAATCTCAGAAAGGTTAAAGCACTCTTGCCAGATTTCTAAACAACTTTCTAAAGCCTTTTAAAGACACTGAGTGCAATTGTCTTTATTTTGAATATATCAATATTGCATAATAACAGTTCCATAACAATACCCCACTCCACAATTTCCCTCTGATTGAATTTAATTTCAAAGTAATCAGGGAAACATCAAATGTTGAGATGTTCAAAATTATTTAATCAATGACATATTGTATGATAGCAAATATGAAAACCAATGTAAGCTAAATTTAAGAATTGGAAGATCTACATTTCCAATACGGACACAGTTGGTATTATCAAGATAAAAGTTGTTTTCATGAAATTAAGTATATGTTTAGATTTTACTTATAAAATTTTGTCTATTAAATATCATTACCTTTACTCATCTTTTGATCATAGCCAGCAGGACAAGTGCATTCATAGTAACCAAAGGTGTTAATGCAGCGAAAAGCACATAACAGTGGATTTGGGACACATTCGTTGATTTCTGAAAAGTGATAAAAATGCAAATACATTTTTATGTTTTCAGTATAATGGTCTATTTAATTAAATGGTTAATGATGACTGTACACTTTCTGTCATTCAAATAATGTTGAATTTCTTCCATTTAGATCACAAACATTCTTTAGCACCTATCAGATTATCATAAATTATTGTTTTATGGTTATCTTGATATCTAACTTTATCTTCTACTTAAGATAGCTTAAAATACATCAGGGGCAGCAATTGTACTTTATTTAAGTTTTAGGTCTTTCTCAGTGACTAATCCTGCATATAATAAGTATTTAATAAATGTCAAATTAAATTTGATTGAGTCTAGTTGAGTGATAAATTTTGTTTACCTTTGAAATTGGTAACCAAAGGAAGGAAGAAAGAACATTGTAGCAATTTCACACAATACAATGTAATTGTGAACACTGAGAATCTGTGGTTGTAAAATAACAAATTTAGAGTGGCTATGTCACTGGGATATATATAAAGATTTATATCTCTTTCATATAAAGAGATGAGATAAAATATATGTAGATTAAAAATGTAATGATGGTGGCAGCAACTGGACAGCTCTTTTTGAGTAGAAGCTATGGGTTAATCATACCAACCAAAAAACTGTTCTACTGGTGTAGTGGGAAGAACAATGAGTAGTCAGAATACCTTTTATCAAACTCCTAATCTATTGCTTATGATGCGATTTTCAGTATGTCATTTACCTTTTTTAAACCTGTACAATGTGATAATATCTATCATGTCCACTGAATATTGATAGAGAGAATTGGCTATTTCTATTAATATACAGAGCTATTGTCATAGGTGATGTTATCTTTATATATGAATTGATATTTAAATAAATAAAATTTGAGAAACAGCATGATGTAGCACACAGACACTTCTTATCACAAAGATTTAGATTCAGATCTTAATTTTAACATTAATTAGCTGTCTGGTACACAAGTCTCTTCTCAGAGAATAGTTGATCTGCATCAGTGGAAAGGAATTTTTATATAGAGTGTTAAACATATTGTTGAAATCATAGATCTTCTTCTACCTAAACCAAACAAAGAATAAGAAAATAAAGGCTTACCTCCACAATTTATTATAGGACTTGGCTCAAATTCATCCCTGCAGTTGCATTCAAAACTTCCAATAGCATTAATGTATGCCCCATTTCCACATGAATTCCCAACTGAACATTCATTTGTATCTGGAAGATAAAATTTTTTAAACGAACTATTTTAGAAGACCTATACCATCCACACCCAAGTCTTTGAGGAGGAAAGTAGATATACTCTCTTGAAAAAGTAAATGGTACCATGTCATCACATAATATATAAGATGAGCATGAGCATTATATTTCTATGAAAATATTCAATGTATATACATGTTCTGTACTCCATAATTCATGAAAATGATCAGACTTTTTGGAACAACAGAGGAAGAATGGGGTAAGGCTGGCAAATGTGTTCTCTGAACCTACTTTTTTGTTCTATGCAACCCATTTTTACAATGCCTCTTACATACTATACAATGCATATAATTTATATATTAAATTATGAATTACATATATATTTAATGTAACTAAACTATTTCAGGCCCTCAGTACTTCTCACTTCAACTCTTGCAACAATCTTCTAACAATTCAAAGTCTCCTTGATTCTTGTGTCTTCTTTCTCCAAAGCATCTTTACACAGATGCCAAAATATCCTTCTAAAAGATAGATATGGCCACATTACTACCCCTGCTCAATAGTCTTCAATGTCACTCTTTTGCTTTTAGGATAAAATATAAATTCCTAACACAGTACTCTCACAAGCTGCCTCCAGTTAAATTTAATTTACATAACTCCTCTTCATATTTTTATGTTTAATCAAAGTAGTCAACTTGTTTCCCCAAATTCTTCAATCTTTCTTCATCCTTTGTGATTGAAAGATGTTTACCTTGTTTTAATTTAAAGGTTTAATTTATTTGTTTCTTATCCCTCCGTGAATTCCTTGAGAACAGGACCTTTTTTTGTTTTTGTATCTCTAATATGCAGAATAGTGGAGAGGTAAATTGGATTGTGTAGCTAGTTTTGTAGTGCAGATCTGTTTGAGGCCAAAATTCATTCAGGTAATTATTTGGTCCACATGAATGTAAACAGGATTGGACAGGAGAATAAAAGGAGCAAGAAAACTACTAATGTTGAGTGCCTGGCAGAACTCTATAAAAAGACTTGAAAAAGTGGATTTTAAGCATGTATGTTGTAAAATGATGAAATGGAAAACAGCAAACATATTCCCGAAAATGAAGTTCAATTTCCATCTCATGAATTTAAGAACATTTGTTCTTAGGAAAGCCACTTTGCTTTTCTATACCTTTATTTTTTTTATCCATAAAATAAAGGGATTGAACTAGATGATATAACAATTAGAGATATCCAAAAATAGATAAAAGTAGTGTAAGCTGCATTTTTTTTGCTTTTTATCATCAGTAACTTGCATATATTTATGTATTACATATTTAATAAATATAACTGATGTACTATAGGGTTTCCTCTCATCAGAAGTATTTAAGATTGGATTACCATGAGTGGGAATTATTGCAAGGTGTATCTTGGATTAAGAATATAGGCATACATTGTGTACAATAACAGCAAGAACATGAGATGATTAACAATGAAAAACTTGGTTTTTCTCAGTGGTTCAGTGATCTAAAATAATCCCAGTAGACTTTGGACAGAAAAATGCCATCTGCATCCAGAAAAAGAACTAAGGAGACTAAATGTAAATCAATACATGCTATGTTCACTTTTTTTTTCTTTTTTACTCTCTCCCATATTTTTTTCCCTTTTGCTCTGATTTTTCACTCCCAAAATGATTCATAAAGTAATGTGTTAAAAATTTAAAAAAATTATAAAGAAAGAATAAAGAACTGAATTTCTTATATCTAGAGATTTTGTAAACTCTAAGGTCCCATTTCCATTCTAATGCTGTGTCAATCTGTGAATTAACACTTACCCAAACAATGTACTGCAGGATAATCCAGGTTGTAACCCATGGGGCTTTCGCTGCCAAATGATCCATCTGTGTTGATACACTGCCCATTTAAATAAATGCCTGGGCTTTCAATACATTCAATGACATCTGAAAGACAGAATTCCCAACCTTCTATATGTTTTTTCAATTGACAAATTGGATGGGCTCAAGCAAATTTTCAGATGTTAAAAATCATGCAAGTTGTGCTACTATTCATACATAGCATCATAATTTTTTAAGTAGGTGGATATACTCTGTGGAGTAATGGAGGAATATGCAATTATTAAATGAGAATTTGTGAATTTCTTGCTAAAATAAAATTAAATAATACCTTCCCGTGAATCATGAAGACTAGAGGCAGTTCCTTGGCCAAATGAACATAAATCCTGGAAAGGAACTGCAGAGAAATATTGCATCAGAATTCCAAATTATCCTGAATACTGAGTAGTATTTTTAAAAAACAAGTTTATTTTGCTTCTAATTAACAATTCCAAAATTATGTTTATTTGAAGAATTTCCTTTATTTTCTTCAAATGTGTGTTTATTTAAAAAAATCTAACAGCAATATATCTGAAAGAGGAAATGGTATTTTTAACAAAAATTTCCCCAATATATATTAACTCCATGCATCCATCTTTCCATCTTCATATTTTGCTTTTTTTTTTCATTTAAAGAAGCATGTCTGGTGACTTTGAATTTGATGCAAATTAACCTATAATTCACCTCTGCTATTGCTCTACAATGCAAAAAGATCTATGAAAATTTTTGTGTTAATTCACCTTCTCAATAAAAGATTTTTTATTTTATGAGTTATTTTGTGGTGCAATACCCTAATGAAAAATTTAATGAAATCTGCAACATAATTTGTTTCTTCCCCTATTCCATTGCCTCCCAAATTCTTCTTTTCAAGACAGGTAATTCTGACATTTTAAGTAATCACTGAGTTATATATTATATATACATTTTATGCAAGTTAACTATTTTAAAGAAATTGTCTATATTAAATTATTCAATGAAACACCTACCTAGGTTCGTTAGGAAATAATTTTATTTTAACAGTTAACATGGTTTTCTCTCATTCAAAATTCATTTGATATTTTGAAATCATACCTTCATCATCTTTGGGACACAGTTCACAAGGATTACCCCAGCCCCCTCCTGGCATCTTACTGCAACATTTTGCCTTTGTGGTATTGAAAGCTTTTGCTACTGTGCACATTCCATTCTCAAAATTTTTGAAGCGAAAGCTTTGGCAGGTATCTAAGCAGTTTAAAAAATGTAAAAACATTTCAATTATTTTTTTTCAATTAAAGCTTTTTATTTGCAAAACATATGTATGGGCAATTCTTCAACATTGGCCCTTACAAAGCTTTCTGTTACAAATCCCCCCCCAGTCCCCACCTCTCCCCTAGATGGCAGGAAATCCACTACATGTTAATTATGTTAAAATAGTTGACAAATCGAATATATGTATACATAATTCCATCCTCATCATTGTTGTGCAAGAAAAATTGTATCCACAAGAAAAAAAATCAGAGAAAGGAAACACAATGCAAGCAAACATCACTAGAGAGCATAAAAATGTTAAGTTGTGGTCCACATTTCATATCCCTCTCTGGGTGTATATAGCTTTCTTCACTGAACAATTAGAACTGGTTTGAAACATTTCATTGTTGAAGAGAGCCATGTCCATCAGAATTGATCATCATATAGTATTGTTGCCATGTATAATTATCTCCTGGTTCTGCTCACTTCGTTCAGCATCAGTTCATGCAAGTCTTTCCAAGCCTCTCTGAAATCATCCTGCTGGTCGTTTCTTACAGAAAAATAATATTCCATAACATTCATATACCATAGTTTATTTAGCCATTCTCCAATTGATGGGCATTCCTTCAGTTTCCAGTTTCTAGCCACTACAAAAAGGGCTGCCACAAACGTTCTTGTACATGTGGGGCCCTTTCCTTCTTTTATGATTTCTTTGGGATATAAGCCCAATAGAAACACTGGTTGGTCAAAGGGTATGCACCGTTTGATAACTTTTTGAGCATAGTTCCAAATTGCTCTCCAGAATGGTTGGATCCATTCACAGTTCCACCAGCAAAAAACATTTCAATTATTTTGGAAACTATTATAAAGTATTCTAATGCAAGTATTATTGAAGAAAAAGAGTAAACTTTTTAGTTGGATACAGTTTAGTATAGTAGCTTAAAAAGATTATTTGGAATTACCAATTTTTTTATTTTTTGTTTTCATAATATTTTATTCTATGACAAATGACAATCTCTAATTGCTTGCTTTGTGAAATTTTACAAGAAAATGAAATTTTTTGTAAATAAAATTAAGTAATATTTATTCAAGTCCTATTCTGATGCCTCTTCAGTACGTGGGAACAACCTTGTTTCTTGGAGTCTAATAGACTAGGTTATATCTGTTAATAGGTCCTACCAAACTAGAAATGCTCAAGCATGGACATAGTTTTGTCAAACCAGGTATAATCTTCAGTGAAATTCACCATGAAGTTGATTATAATAGCTTCAATAAGTGATACATTTATCAAAGAAAGGACTCCTAAACTCCTAGGGGAAAAAAAAAGCTACAATCTATCTCTATGTATCTTTCTTTTCTGTCACTGTCATATTGTCTCCTTGCAAAAAACACCTTTCTCCTGCAAGAGTGTAAATCTAGAAAATACAATGCATCATTCAGTGAAGTAAATCACCTGGAAAGCTAAACCTTACTATAAAAATTTGGAAAATATATTGTAAAATTCTAGTAACAAAGTTATAAAAGTGAGCCAGAATGGTCATTTTAAAAAGTACAATATCAAAAAATGAAAGCTTTTTTATCTTTGCACTAATTTTTTCTTTTTCAATATTTAAAATTTTTTGAGTTTCAAATTCTTTCACCCTCCAATCCCTCACCCACTATGAAGGCAAGAAATATGATATGCTTATACATATGAAATCATGAAAATATGTCTACATATTAGCCATGTTGCCAAAAATCAAAAGAAACCAAGAAATTTTTAAAAACAGTTCACGGGATAATGGATTTTGTTGATGTGGATATTTTCTGGAAAAGTGAAGACTATATTTTTCTTATTCTATGTAATTCCCAGTCAAGTCTTCATATCTACCCTTTATGCTAGAGACCTATTTTCTCTAGGTATACACACATTCTTTGTATACTAGGACAGTACTGGGATTTTTTATTTCCTCCCCCTCTTTTTTTTAAACTTCTTAAGTTCTCCTGATAATAGATTTTCATCATTTAGGCCACTCCTTTCTTATAAATTGTTGGTGATATTTTGTAGCTGACTTCCATCTACATCATAATTTTCTTGCTGTAAAGTTGCATGAATTTGTATTGATAAGAGATATTTCTCCCTGGAAGCTCTCTACACAGATAAAATCAGGATCCCAGTAAAAAGTGATTATAAAATACATTTTATTGATGTCTTTTGTTTTTTAGACAACAATCATTTCTGGAAAAAATGAAATAAACTATTTATCCTCTCCAGACTGAGCCCTTCTCTTCTAACAAAAGACAAATAAAAACTGATACATTAATGACAACTTACAATGCATACAATATTTTGACCTCAAATCCTTGTCTGCTATAAAGGTGGTGGCATATTTTCACCTCTAAGATGAATGTGTCTTTATTTATTCAGAAAGTCTTATGGTGATTCATTCATTTACATTGTTGCAGTCATTATGTTCTTTTGGTTGTACTTATTTCACTCTGGATCAGTTCACACAAATCTTCCTATGTACCAAAAAAATGGCAATCAGATTTTAGTTGATAACAATTCAATCTGTGAATCTGAGTAAGCCTTATAGTATTTGAATTTTTTTTTCTTTCTGATTACTTGTGGTATATATTCTTCTTGATTTGAAAGTTCTGGATTTTGGCTATATTATTTTTGGGAGTTTTCATTGTGGGGTTACTTTCAAGAAGTAAACAATATAGTCTTCCAATTTCTACTTTGCCCTGGGTCTGATTCTAATTGATTTTTTTTGTTTTGCTTTGGTTTTGGGTTTTTTGTTTTTTGGGGTTTTTTTGTTTGTTTTGTTTTGCTGGGAGTTTTTATCTGTATAGAGATATCATGATGAGAAATATTTAAAATTTCCTAAATAATTTCTTAGAATATGATATGTAGTTCATTTTTCATTCATGAATTTAAGGTATTGTAATATTTAAATTATTTCTCAATTTATTTTCTAGGTCAATTACTTTTTCCTGTGAGATATTCATATTTCTTTTCTTTTTTTTAAGTTTTTTAACTTTGTTTTACTCTGGCTTGTTTTCTAGGTTGTTGTGGAATGGGTATGCTAGGGAGCTAAGCCAAAAATATTTTTTCTTACTCTACCACTTTTGTCTCAACAAGAATTGATGAATTAGTTAATACAAAATTTTAGAGATGACTGGAGGTTTATTATCAAGATATAACATAAGGAAATATTACAAAAGAAATATAAATAAAAGGTGAATAAAATATCTAACATGTTTGTTTTCTTATAAACATTATGAAAATGAGATATGCCTATCTTAAGCATATATTTGATGCAAAGATGTTTTCTGATGATTTTCTATGTAAATAATGTATCAAACATTATCACACTGTCTATCATGTAGTATCACACAAATGATCAAAATATGTACAGAATACAAATCTTACATTGGTTCTATTTCTTGATTTTAAAGTAGTATTTGACTCAATAGAACAAAAGGCAATCTAGAAGGCTGGTGCTCTAACCATTGAGCCACCTAGCTGCCTCATAACATTCGAATATTAAAATCCCAGACCTTATAATTGGTGATTTGCTGAATACTTATATCTAGTGATATTTAAAATTAGGAGGAACCCCTAGGATCTCACCAGAGTCTTGAAAATAGTTTTGTGCAAATCTCAAACAAAACAAATATTCCCTATTTTAGACTAGGTTATTTAGATGCTGTATGTACAGATGCTAATATACAGATATTAATTGCTTTAGGCTCTGAAACAACATAAAGCCTCCAGAATATAGTAAAACAATATGATTTTAAACTTTAACAGTGGTAAAATAAAGTTGTTAAAAAGTATGACATACACCTGGATTTGCAATTCATTGATTATCTTAAAAGAAGTCCTAGTGGACTCAGAGTTGAGTGATAGGATGAGAGGTGATGGAAGCCAAGTACTATTTTCAATAACCCCAAACTGCTTGCTACTACAAAAGTTCATCTCTTTGACACAATTATTCCTGTATTTTTAATACAGTAACTATAAACTATGCAACACTGTGACCAAAAAAATTATTATTATTTTAATTAATGACACATACCCAGGAGCCAATGGATTTCACAAAGGAAAGCTCTATTATGGGAATAATCAGGTTATTCATATTAATAATAAGAGTAGTGTGATGAAAGATATTATATGTATAAACTGTGAATAGATGTAATGTATATACATATGACACATACAAATCTATACGATTACAAAAAAGAACTGGTTTTTCAGAGGAAACCCTGCTAGTCTACATTTTCTATGGAGAATATATTGAAAACATGGGTAAGAATTGCATAAAATAAGGTATGGATATTATTATAGTATAGTATATAGTGGGTGTAGTTTAGGTATGTCTTTGTAATGTTGGAAATAAGAATCCACTGTGGAATTAAGCAGTAGCAAAAAGGTCAATATTGGCACTAAATCATCATTTTAAGGCTTACCAAAGCATCTCTGTCCATTGTCAAACAATATAAAACCTGTGGGGCAAACATTTTGGAAACCCCCTAGAGAATTTGTGCAAGAGCCAAAAATGGAAACATTGGGATCTTCATTGCATTCATTTATATCTATAAAATAGGAAAAGACGATACAAAATTATTTTTTTCTGATGCTTCCTAAAATATTGTATACTTGATGCCTAAAATTACTAAAAGACAAAAGAGGTGGAAAAGTAGATAAAACTGCATTTGAAGCCAGGAAGAACTAAATGTAAAACTTGCCTCAGATACTTTGTAATCCTTGGCAAATCACTGTACCTCATCTATAAAATGAGAATAATAGCACCTGTCTCACAAAGCTCGTTTGTTGTGAAGATCAAATGAGTTTATATGAAGTATTTTGCAGACCTCAACACTCCACATAAATGCTGTTTTTACTTTAAAAATGGATCATACCAATTCTTCAAGTTACTCTTCTTGCTTCAAAATCAAAAATGTCTGCTAACACAACACATATGCATGCACACATACACATGCCACACACAATGAGCAATAATGAATAGAAAACCGATTTCAAATTCAGGAAAATCCGGGTTCAAATTCAGCTTCTAATATATACTGTATGATCTTGTTGTAGATTCTTTAATCTCTTAGTGCTCTAGAAAACTCTCTAAGACTATATTGTAGAGAAATTGACTTACACTGATAGGAGTTTTGTCATTTGGGAAATACAGTTCCAGTCTGTAACCATATGCTAGGTACAAAGTAGGGGATCTATTCAAATAAATTTAAAGAGAAAGGTCTAATTTAACTCAGTAAGCAACCTACCTGAATAAAAATGGGAAAACGGATCCTATTATAATAGAGGGCAAAACAATAAACTTTAAAAAACAAAATTTGGAGAGATACAAAACAGGGAGCAAGCATTTATTTATGGGTTTGTATATACATTTTATCCTCACAACAATCATTTTGAGGTGAGTTCTATTATTTCCATTTTAGAAATGAGGAAAACTGAGGCAGATGGCAAGACTTGCTAAATGTCGGAAATAAAAATTTTAAATATAATGAATGATGATTAAATAGATGACTTCCTAATTTAGAGATAAAGGGAAATAATTCAGAATTGTTGGTTGTTCATTCTTAAAGAGGGTCAAAGATAACTGTGTCTGACTGGGTAATAAAAAAGCAAAATGAGCTCAGAAGACTGCCATAGTTCAAGCATAAATAATCCACAAGAATATCTGCATTTCTAAATTTGCGTGTCTCATGCTTCTTTTAAGCTCTTGCTATTCTGCTTCATTTCTAGAACACAGCATATTCTTTGATGAGGGCATGCCATTCTGGGCAGTCCTTTGTCAGTATCTCCCATGTCATGTAATTGACTCCAAAATTCTTCAGAGAAAACTAGAGTATGTCCTTGAGTGCTTCTTCTGACTACTATTTGAGTCCTTGACTTGCCTCTAAAGCAGTTTTTTAGGCAAATGTACATTTGGCATTTAAGCAGTATGGCCAGCCCTTTGGAGTAGTACTCTTTGTAGCAGAGTTTGAATGCTTGACAATTTACTTGGAGAAAGGACTACATTGTGTGGTATTTTTTCTTACCAGATGATCTTAAGAATCTTCCTAAGACAATTCAAATGAAAGCAGTTTAATTTCTTGGCATGGTTTCTGGATACTGTCCATGTTTCACAGGCATACAACAATGAGGTCAGCAGCACAACTCTTTAGATCTTTAGTTTGTCAGGCAGTCTAATATCTCCTCTCTCCCACACTTTCCTTCAGAGCCTCCCAAGCACTGAGCTCGTTCAGGCAATTTGTTTGTTAATCTAATCAGCTATGTGTACATCCTTGGAAAGTATACTGATAGTTTAAGTGAAATCATGCATAGCCTTCAGTATTTCTCCTTTTACTGTAACCATGACCGATGGAACACCTGTGGGTTTTTGGGGTTTTTTTTGTTTTGTTTTGTGTTTGTATTATTAGACCAAAATTAGTACATGCAGCAGAGTATTGGTCCTCACTTTGTTGTATCTCAGTCTCAGAGGCTGCATTGAGTGCATAATCATCTATGAACAAAAAAAATTATGTACCAACTGTCCCTTTTCAAATTAAATAATTCATGGTCAATGCAGTAGCTGACCTTCATGCCATTTTCATCCACATTGAAGGCATGCGAAAACATTGCTGAAAATATTATGTAGAAAAGCATCAGAGAAAGCACACACCCTTGCTTCACTCCGTTGATGACTGAGAAAGTGGGAAATCATTGCCCATTAGCCAGTACCTGTGCAAGCATGCCATCATGAAACTAGCATACAATATTGACGAGCTTCTCTGGGAACTGAAATTTTGCTGTAATTTTCTATATAAGCTCTCATGATTAATAGCAGCAAAGGAATGTCAGATTGACAAACATTCATGTATAAACCTCTGTTCTGTTCCTAGTATTTCTCCTGGAGTTGTTGGGCAGCAAATAGCACACCAACCATTCTTCTGCCCTTTCTGAAGCTACACTGGCTGTCAAGTAAATGATCATTTTCCAGACGAATAATCAGTCTATCAAGAAGGACTCTGACAAGAATCTTGCCAGCAATGAGTAAGAGAGATTTCCTCCATTAACCCCTACTATGATTGTCATAAAACAATATATTTCCTTTACCTTTATAATATAACTCCTGGAGAGAAACCTCCTCTTTCCATATAACCCAGAAAGTAGAAATACTTTCTTAGAGATGGATAAACTATCATGTTTGTAAACCTGGTGGATTTGTTTTTTTGCTTAGCAACTTCTGAACTTCTTCATTTTTATCAAACCAGTCTTGATGCTTGTAAGTGTTCCAGCCTAGATGAGTAAATATGGTGCTTTATAAATTAGTTTTGAATGAAAATTCTAATGTCAGCTTTAGGGTGCTCTTTCACTGTAGCTTGTTGAGATTTTGTCGCTACTCAAAAAAAAAAAATGTGTATTCAGCTCTAGCTTAAGTAACTTGGCCTTTGTCAGCCTTATTTCACTCTGAGCTACAATTTGGATGCAATGCCTGCCATTTGTCTTTCAGATATATTGGATTTCATGTTGTCCATATGTATGCAACAGTGAGTGGAATCATCTTTGAAAAGTTTTCATGCATTTTTGTGTGTTTTGACCACAGGAAGAGATCTCTGCCTGCCAAAGTAAAGCAGGCCTAGGTTACTTAGGTATAGAAGACAAATTTTATGGCACTTCTTCTAGTTGCTTCCTCATTCCAGGAAGCATGTAGTGCAGTGCTTCAAAAAAAAAACACTGGTCAGATGACCAGCACTGCTGCTTCAGTCCTGTGAGATGATGATCCTATGGCCTCAATCGCCTGTGTGCATGATTGTGACTACAACTCACAGTGTATTCAAAAGTGTTGCTTTGTCATTTGCCGATCACCATGTCATTCTAAAGTAGGTAAGAAGTGTAAAATGATACAGGTGATATCTCTTGATTTACACATAAATATTTATTTGAGACATAGTTGTACAAAGTAATTGCTTTCACTCTCTCTTCCAAAATCAAAGTCCAATGACAAAGGAAGTCAAGATGGCTGGTGATGTCTCAGGAGGCAGTGGATGACCTTAGTGTTTTTTATGTCTAACCAAGTTTAGTACTTGCCAGTCTCCTGCAGCTACCTTCATGGTTATTGGAACAAATTACTCTCATCTGTCCATTCAGCCAGGGTTAAGTTTTCACATGCCTGGAATAGATACCTTTTAGCTCATTATAGGATTTGATACTCCTCAATTACCCTCAACTAATTTTAAACTGTTAGCTGAAACAGTTTACTATGATATGGCCACTGGGCATTCTGTATCTTTTTGAAGGCACAGGTTAGAGATGAGTGAATTAGATGGACACCAAAGATGGAAAGCAGTGCCGAAAAAGGGCTTGGCAGCCCTGAGACCAAAGGTACTAATTTTCCCTGAACTCAGTCTATAGCCCCCTATGAGATAAGGATTATGAAAAGCATTACTAAACACTTAATATGTACAAAGAACTGCACAAAAATCTGGAAACACAAATAGAAAAGCTAAGCAATTGCCACTTTCAAGTAGATTCTAATAGTGAACCAACACAATTCAGATTCCAGTGAAGTTAACAACAACAACAATGGTCCTCATAGTAACAAACCTTCTTTAATGCTACTTCCATAAATAAACCTATTTCTATTTCTGATGTTTAATCTTTTGACAATGCTAAGGATTTTTTTTAATGAGAATTGTCTTTTCTGGGTATTTAGTAGATTTGACTGCTGAAGGGGTAGGGGCTCTATCACATATGGTACAAAGTTTCCAGATTACATCTATACAAAAGTTGCTTCTCTCTACTATGACTACTGGTTCCATATTTAAAGAATTGTCAGTGGTCATGGGAGTACTATTATTCCCCGTATTCCTGAGCTCAAGATCTGGTACTGTATCTAATAGAGTCTAGGGATAGGTAGTAGTAGAGATGTAGAACTTTCTGATCTTTATCCTATCAGACTATATACAATTTTTCCTGAGAGTTTAAGAGACCATATTTAGGTTGTTATTACTGATTTTATGCAAGCATGATGCATGCCACTACTATTCTTTGAAACTGGAAGTTTCCATTGCTTTGATTTTTAGCTTATTTCCATTTAGTGCATACCATTTAGTCTAAGAAATGATGAGAGAACCAGAAAAAAAGTTGGTCTTACCAATGGAATTTTCACTTTTTACTTCATAATCTGGAGGGCAGATGCATCGAAATGATCCTTCTGGGTTCTGACAAGCACCGGGAGAATAAGAGCCCAAAAGGGTTACATATCCATTAGTATCTTGAGGGAGGAGAGAGAGAGAGAGAGAGAGAGAGAGAGAGAGAGAGAGAGAGAGAG
>JAJPUD010001407.1:284443-380346 GCA_023553655.1 Myrmecobius fasciatus | reverse complement strand
GAGAGAGAGAGAGAGAGAGAGAGAGAGAGAGAGAGAGAGAGAGAGAGAGAGAGAGAAAAGGAAAGGAGATAGAGAGAGGGAGAAAGAGAGAGAGATTTTAAAATATATGACAAATATTGTAAAAGGATACATACAGAGTTATAGCAACAGAAATTCCACATAAGTGTAACAATCTTTTTAGGCATTTGAGTTAAAAACTCTAGGCATATAGATAGCAAATTTCATGCTTAGTCTTAGGATTCTTTTATTAGCTTACTTTCTCTGTATCCTTTCATGGAGACAGGTAGCCTCAAGCTTTGACTACACTATTCTATATTTCTATCTAACTATCCATCCATCCATCCATCCATCCATCCATCCATCTATCTATCTATCCATCCAACCATTCTATACTTCCGATTATCAAATTATTGGTTCAATTAAAAATTCTACCAATACACATATATTCTGACTATCTCACTCCCATTTTTTTAAAATACATTTTTTTTATTTTAAGTGTAAGATCTTTCTAGTGAGTAGTTTTGGAATACTTACCAATATAATTTTTGCCATCAGGAATAAGTTCATATCCTTCATTACGCAAACACTTGAAAGAACTGATTTCATTAAAGTATTGTCCATTTCTACACACCTGCCCAAAAAGTGAACTGCACTCATCTATATCTGTAAGAAAATAGAATATAATAACTTTTATGAATAATTAACTCTTAGGGGCAAAAAAACTTTTGGAATTATTTAGCAATTTGAAATATATGCCATAGTACACCTAACATACTCATTAAAATGACTGTAATTTAAAATTTTACTTGCTAGGAAAGCAAGCATTGGTTTCTGGAATTAGAAGCTTAAAGAGGAATCCTTCATTCTCTAATAAATCTTATTTTTAGGAAGGTGAAAGAGATGTGTAAACTTTTAATTTGATATTCTAAAATGCAAATTTCACTACTCTGTTTCTGACTGGATGTACAGTAAAAAAAATTACTAGCCTTTGATAAAAATGCTAGCTAAATAAAAGACAGTAAGTACTATACAGAATACTCTGGATTATATATGGAATTTATGGTTTGCTAAATTCACAGTAGATTTAGAAAGTATGAATATTAACATGTTCTGCTTTTCACTAAAGATTAAAGTTGGTTCCAGATTAGCAATTTTAAAAAGTGTATTGATATTAGAAGTGTACCCTTTCATACTCCTTGGGTGAAAAAGGATATCAGAAACTATAATTTATGGACCACCTGGTGGAAGTTGAACAAAATACTTTTAAGCATTTGTTAACATATAATTTTTAAAAAGGTACAGAAAAAGGGATATAACAAGTAAAAGAACAACCAAGAATAGAAGGTCATAGAAAGGAGAAATCTACTTCATCCCAGGTTTCATTTTCTAGCACAGTAGGGAATTACTGAACAGAAGAATAAATGATAATTTCAATCTAATCTGAATATCACAAAAAGGAGCATATACTAAGAAAAGTGGTGTAATGGTGACAAAGGAAATAAATCTCTCTCATACTTTGAAAATGTTTGGAAAATACAAGAGAGCTGAAATGCTCATTAATTTGCATAAAAGTATTTTCAAATTTATTTTTCATTATAAATGAAAACTTTTCTTAAACTTTTCCTTTAAGCTTGGGACCCTTAACCACTCCTAATACAATTGCTTTTGTGGGGGGGGGGGAACAAAAATAAAACAAAAAATACTTGTTGGGGCCCCGAGAATGTGAAAACACAGGAAAGACAAGCATGAACTTTGGATTGATTGATTAACTACACCCTGAGACTGCCAGACCATATCTGTGCCTTCCAACCCCCACGTCCTTGCATTCCACTCCCTGCTACTCAACCCCCGTGTCCTTGCATTCTCCGCCGGTTACCCAAACCCCGGTTACCCAAACCCCGCCTGACACTGTCCCCGGAGCGGGTCATGCCCGGCGCTTGGTGCCAGAAGCGAGAGCCCCTCGGGGCTCGCCCCCCGCCTCACCGGGTCAGTGAAAAAACGATCAGAGTAGTGGTATTGGCCTATTTAACCCCAGCCTTTTGTTTCAATAAACGAGACTATTCCATCTGCCATGTAGTCTCCTTCCTCTCTCTCGCCTATTCTCTCCCTTCAGGTCGGGTCCTCCTCGCCCCCACGAATTACTAAAGTCCCGGTGGACGGGACAAGTGGCGCCCAAACGTGAGGCTCAAGGAACGGAACCTTGACCCAGTGGACCCCTGAGATCGTCCTTCGTGGACCCCTGGATTCGTCCCCTGAGTTGGTGGACCCCTGAGTTCGTCCTTCGTGGACCCCTGGATTCGTCCCCTGAGTTGGTGGACCCCTGAGTTCGTCCTTTGTGGACCCCTGGATTCGTTTTGGGTCATCCGGCCGGACTCCTGCTTTGGTAAGTTGATTCGTCCACCGCATTCCGAGAATGGGCCATAAACTCCCTAAGGAACTTCTTTTTATTAAGGATCTTAAATGCTCTTTCAGGGAGAGAGGAATAAGGGTAAAAGGAAAAGATCTGGTTAACTTTTTCTTATTCATAGATGAAGTTTGCCCGTGGTTCATGGTGAATGGGCCAGAAATCCACCCCCAAAAATGGCAGAAAGTAGGAAAGATCTTAATACTAAATTACAAAAGGAAGGCCCACATTCTGTCCCAGAAACAGTTTTTTCCTACTGGGGCATAATCAGACACATCGTTGAGACCGCCAATGAAGATCCACAAAATCAGAGGCTTCTTTCTGTGGCAGAGTGTTGTCTAAAACCCTTGTCTTGAGCCACTTCTGTAACCTCTCATTTGTCTGATACTGCTATGACCCCAGAAAAACCCCTCCCTCCCCGGCCACCATCAGTAGTTATTCAAATGCCCTCTGACACCGGCACCCCTCATTTTCCATCTCTATACCCCCCGCTTCCTGATTTTCACCCTCCTACTGAAGACTCCCAAAATTACCCAGTCCTTTTTAAACCAGTGGCCCAGAAGCCTCGTATAGACCCCCCTCGGTGGTCATTGACATGCCCCGTTGTGCCCAAGGAATCCCTCTACCCCTCTCTTCCCAAGGAGGAGCTCCCTACATCTAACTCCCTCGCCTTCCCAATGTTTACTAGAAAGCCCGATAATGATGCTTTTGATCCTGGGGGCACGGCACAATTAGGGGAAGAGGCGGCCCATTACAATGATCCTGCCCAGCCCCCTCTTAGCACAAGCCCTCTTCACATTCTTCCTCCTTATGCAGTGCAGACCTGTGCCCTTACCTACAACAAAGCTATTTGCAGCCATAAAATTAGTGCAGGAACAGCTGGCTGCTGGTCATATTGAGCCCTCTACATCCCCTTGGAATACCCCCATCTTTGTCATACAAAAACATTCGGGGAAATGGCGCCTATTACATGATCTCAGGGCTGTGAACAAGACCATGGTCCCTATGGGAGCACTTCAACCCGGACTCCCCTCACCCATAGCTATCCCCAGAGGGTTTTCTAAAGTTATTATTGATTTGAAGGATTGTTTCTTTTCCATCCCCCTCCACCCAGATGATTGTAAGCGTTTTGCCTTTAGTCTCCCTGTTGTTACACAACCCCCAAGGGCAAGGTATTGTCGAAAGGGCTCACCAAACACTAAAAAACATAATTTTCAAGTTACAGTCAGGAGGAGAAATATTGTACCCCAGAGCAGGGAATTTTAAGACCCTTCTGAACCATGCATTGTTTGTTTTAAATGTCCTTACCTATGATATTAATGGCAAATCTGCTGCTGACCGCCTCTGGCATTCATCCACAGCCAACACCTATGCTCAGGCTATGTGGAAGGACCCAATGTCCAATAGATGGCTGGGTCCCGACCCTGTCCTCATCTGGGGTAAAGGACACGCCTGTATTTATGATACACAAGCCCAAAACGCCAGACGGCTCCCAGAGCGCCTGATAAAACTTCATAATCCACCCAGGGGATCCCCCTGAGAAGCTTTCTAATTGTGCTTTATTGCAGAAAATGACATGAGACCATCAACCACTGGCATCCTCCTCGGCCTGACCTTTGTTTACCGTCCAACCTCTGGCCACTCTCCATATCAGCTCCTCAATTATACCTGGATGGTAATGAATGGTTGGGGCAATACTATATATAGCACATCTAAAACTACAGCTACGGACTGGTGGCCCACACTCTTTCCAGACCTTTGTAAGCTAGCTCTGGGAGCCCCAGCCAATTGGGACTTGGAAGAATACCGAGACCCAGAGATGAAAGCCCCCTCGTCACCATCCCCTCCTGGGAGGTGGGGCCTTGACCCATGGGGAGGCTGTGGTGCAGACAGCCGGAGAAGTATGCTGAGGAATGTTGTTTTTATACTAACAAACTCGGCCTTGTAGAAGACAGTTTGAGAAAGGTAAAAGACAGCCTAGAAAAAAGAAAAAGGGAAAAGACAGAAGGATTTGGCATTCTAAAAGTTAATAAGGAAAGTAAAAACTGAATGGGGGAGGGAGAAACGGGAAGATTCTTTCTCAAAGAGTGAAATTTAATTCCCCCCCACACTTTCAGCTGCTTCTTTAGAAATGGAAATAAACTTGGCAATTTGTTTGCTTCAGGTTTAAGGAATATGATAATAAATGTGATCTGTAATTTGGTAAGGTTACTTGCAAAAGTTTAACTGATATTTGTAATTGATTCTTTTATGTGCAAATGTGATATTCTGTATGAGTTTTTTTTTGATAGTAGTGCATCATCTTAAAATTGTATTCACTGAAGGGATTTTGAGGAAATTAGTTTTTGCTTTTTGTGTCTCTGTTTCTGTTCTGGACAATATAGAATTTTTATGTATTGGGTATTTTAAAGGCTAACATGGCTACTGAGTACTTTGTATTCAGTCGGCTAACATGGCTGTGACGGTCTGACTTGCTTTATGTCTGTCTGATATATCTGTCTGTCTTGTGAACTCCCCTCTCCTCTCCCGGTTTTCCTGAGAGGAGCGTCTCATAAAATGTCTGTGTAATTAGTGTTTGAGAGATCTCTGTGTGTGTGTGTTGGATTAAAGAGCTCTTATGGTTGGTGTGTGTGTGTGTGTGTGTGTGTGTGTGTGTGTGTATTAGGTGAAACTCCAATTAATTTTAAGAACAGGGATTGGGAAAATTTGGGAATTGGTCATTTCAATGTTAAAATGCTTGGGTTTTAAAATTTCTTATTGGAGTTAAGTGTTTGCATTAATTTGAAACTAGCAGGGACAGAAAAAGTTTGGCCATTTTAAAATGCTAGCAGAAAAGTTCCCCCCCCCCAAAAGCCTGCTAGAAGAAAAAGTGGGAACAGAGCCATAAAGTGGCTATAAATTATTCTACAGAGATAACAGGGAGAGAACAAAGAAAGTGGATTTTAATTAGTGTTGGAGAAAAAACTTGGGAGAAAAAGTTTTGGAAAAACTGCAGTTTAAAAGTATGTGTGTATGTGTATATATACATACAATTAAATGGTAAATTGGTTTGCTTGCAACATTCAATTGGAATTTGGGAAATTTCTTTAAGTGAAAAAAAAGAGAGAGAGAGAGAGAGAGAGAGAGAGAAAGAAAAGCCATATCCTTTTGGATTTATGGGTAATTGGTTTTTATAATTACTGCTGCTTTGTGCATGCTAGATTGTTATTTTGGGTATAAGATCTTAGAAATTTGTCTAAATATTGAATCATCAATACTGTAAGAAAATTTTTAAAAGCTGTATTTAATTTGATTTCAAACTGATAATAACTTGTTGGGAAAAGTCCTGATAATTTCTGTTACCTTCTGAAACATGCTGGGTAAGCATTATGAGTTATGCTTTACATTTTGTCAACTTTGATTTTGAACGTGTGTGAGTTTTGTGGAATTATTTAAATGTTCACTATATTGTGAATCTTGAAAGTTTTGAAGGAAAGGGAAAGGGAGCAAAAGGAATCCTGGTACCAACATTGGTTTTCAACCTCGCCTTGGCTTACCACCCTACTCCCCACCCTCCTTGGCCCCCTCTCATAGGTATCCTACTCCTTATTTCCTTTGGCCCTTGGGCTTTTCGTAAATTAACAACTTTTGTTAAATCCCAAATAGATTCTGCTTTCCAGAAGAATGCTCAGGTCTTCTATCAACGACTTCAGACATCTGACTCAATGGAACAATTGCCTGCTGTCACACTCGAGCCCCTTGATTTTACTCGGTTAGATCAAGAGCTTCTAACTCCCTGGTATAAGAGGTGTTGTTAAAAGGGCCATAGGCTGTGGATTGGTCAATGACGGGATTAGTATGGCCCTGACACGGATAATCATGCCAATGGCTGCAGGGATCACCCAATGATGGGATTAGTGGGAGCCCGAGGTCTGGAGGGTTTGGAGGCAACCCACATAGCCTAAGACAGGGGCCATGCCACATGCTGCCTGGTTACCCAATGACGGGATTAGTGTGGGTCCACTCCCAAAGGATTCTCGGAGGCCGCTCCCATAGCCTAAGACAGGGGCCCTGCCAATTTTTAAGGCACTGTGTTCAGGAAACACAAGCCATATAGCCTAAGACAGACCTTCCACTGACCCTGCTGTTCTGCCTCTTATAATATAAAACCGGGGGAGATGTTGGGGCCCCGAGAATGTGAAAACACAGGAAAGACAAGCATGAACTTTGGATTGATTGATTAACTACACCCTGAGACTGCCAGACCATATCTGTGCCTTCCAACCCCCACGTCCTTGCATTCCACTCCCTGCTACTCAACCCCCGTGTCCTTGCATTCTCCGCCGGTTACCCAAACCCTGGTTACCCAAACCCCGCCTGACACTGTCCCCGGAGCGGGTCGTGCCCGGCGCTTGGTGCCAGAAGCGAGAGCCCCTCGGGGCTCGCCCCCCGCCTCACCGGGTCAGTGAAAAAAACGATCAGAGTAGTGGTATTGGCCTATTTAACCCCAGCCTTTTGTTTCAATAAACGAGACTATTCCATCTGCCATGTAGTCTCCTTCCTCTCTCTCGCCTATTCTCTCCCTTCAGGTCGGGTCCTCCTCGCCCCCACAAATTACTAAAGTCCCGGTGGACGGGACAAATACTGATTTCTAAACAATTAAGGGACATACAAAATTTTAAAACATAACTCATCCTCAAGTAGAGGACAGCCTTTATTTCAAAATCAAACAGAAATGGATTAAAGGATTACAAACAGAGTTGGAAGGTCCCTAATTTAACAGATGAAGAAACTAATGACTAGAGAGATTATAATGTAGAAACTGAGGCCCAGAGAGCTTAAAAATCACATTCACTAATAAGTATCTGAGGCATAATTTGAACTCAGATTTTCTTAACTCCACAACCAGCACTCTTTCCCCTCTACCAACAGTTCTCAAAACATGGTCTAGGCAATGAAAATGGTATCGAAGGCCCTTCAAGGAATTATGGAGATTGACAGATGCAATAATGTGTTTTGCTTACTTATATATGTTACAAGAGGTTTATTTTTCTTTCAGTTGGGAGAATGGTAGGAAGAAAAGAATATTGTTAATTGAATGCACAATTTATCAGAAATATTGACCCAAAAATAAAAATATAAAAATGCTTTAATTTTCTAAGATGGGTAACATGATGGATTAATCCATGCAAGTAAAAGCTCTTGGGAGAATCTCAATAATTTTTAAAATGAGGAAATGGGCCCAAATGAGACCAATAAATACTACTGCTGCTTTCCAGGCATCGAGCAAAGATGATGGAGTAAAGCCAGGAAGCTGCTTGAGCTCTCCAATTTCCCTCCAAAACCACCTGAAACCAAGACTCTCAACAATCTGACAGATTGAACCACTCTCCAGCTCAAGACAGACTGGAAAAACTTCAAGAAAGGTCAATCTCACTGGGATGAAAAAGGTGTTCAGATCAGCTCAGGCAGATTCTGGGAAAGCAGGTGAAAGGGTCTTTATCACAGCAAATCAATTACTAAGACCCTCAGTCCTAACTCAGTAGAACAGCAAATCAGGGGGGCAGCCCCCAGTACCAGCTTAGAGGCAAACACTGGAAAGCCAGACTGTTTCCTAAACAGAGGAGGCAAAGTTACCCCCTGCAAACAGAAGGTGCCCCTGTGCTCAAAGTAAAGGCTCAGAGCTGCACAGGAAACTTGGACATGCCCCCTAAAAAAAGCACTCCATAAAAGTACAAAAAAAGAGGAAATATCAAAAGAAAAGGAATGAAAATGAGAAACAAACAGAAAAGAACCTTGATCTCAGACTAAAAACTCAGATAAGAATAAACTGTCCATAGAAGAAATCTCAAAAAGTGATATAAAATGGTCTCAAACCCAAAAAGGCTTCTTGGAAGTATTCATAAAAGACTTTAAAAGGCAAATAAGAGAGGTAGAAGAAAAAATGAGAAAAGAAATGAGAGGTATGCATGAGTCAACAGCTTGGAAAAGGAAGGGAAAAAATTATCTAAAGAAAACAACTCTTTAAACCAGAATTAACCAAATGAAAAAAGAGATACAAAAGCTAACAGAAGAAAACCACACATTAAAAACTGTAACAGGGCAAATGAAAGCTAATGACTCTGTAAGTCAGCAAGTATCAATCAAACAAACTAAAAAGAATGAAAAAATAGAAGAAAATATGAAATACCTTATTGGTAAAACAGACCTGGAAAATGGATGCAGAAGAAACAATTTAAAAATTGTTGGCCTACCTGAAGACCATAACCAAAAAAGAGCCTAAGTAGCATTCTTCAAGAGATCATTAAGAGAAAAGGCCCCAATATTCTAGAAACAGAGGGGTAAATACTCATTGAAAGAATCCATTGATCACAAGGAACATTATTATGAAATTCCAGAACTATAATCTGAAGGAAAAAATACTGCAAGCTACCAGACAAGAGCAATTCAAATATCAAGGAGCAACAGTCAAGATTACCCAAGATTTGGCAACTTCTACAATAAAGGATTGGAGGACCTAAAATACCATATTCTGGAAGACAAAGGACCTAGGGTTCCAACTACAAATGAACTGCTCAGTAAAACTGAGCATCATCTTTCAGGGGAGACAATGGAGCTTCAATGAAGTAAGAGATTTTCAATCATTTCTATTAGGAAAAAAACCCAGAACCAAACAGAAAATTTAATCTACACACACAGGACTCAAGAGAAGAGTAGAAAGGTAAATAGGAGGAAAACACATCTTATTTAAAAGTTAAATTGTTTATATCCCTAGTTGGGAAAACAGTATCTGTAACTCTTAAGAACTGTATCACTGGGGCAGACAAAGGGGAGCATTACATTGACTAAGAAAAAGGATAAGAGAAGAGGGAAGGAGTGGTAGAAGATAAGGTAGTGAGTGGGTGGGGTAGGTTTAAAAAAAAAAAAACAGAACCAAGGACAGGGTGCAAAGAGAAAAATAGGATGAAGGAAAATACAGAGCTGGTAATCATAACTGTGAAAGTGAATGTGAGAAACTCTCCCATAATACAGAAGTGAATAGCAGAATGGATTTAAAAAACAGAATCCTACAATATATTGTTTACAAGAAACACATCTAACACAGACACATACAAAGTAAAGGTAAAAGGTAGGAACAGAATTTATCACGTTTCAGGTGAAGTAAAAAAAAGCAGGGGTGGCAATTCTGATCTCAGATAAAGCAAAAATAAAAATAGATCTTACTAAAAGAAATAAGGAAGGAAAGTACATCTTAACAAAGGGTACTGTAAACAATGAAATTGTAAATATACTAAATGTGTATCCATCAAATGGTAGAGCAGGCAAATTCCTAGAGATGTTTTAAGCAAGTTACAGGAAGAAATAGATAGCAAAACTATTCTAGTGGGACCTCATTCAGAATCAGACAAATATAACCACAAAATAAACAACAAATTAGGGAGGTTAATAGAATCCTAGAAAATATAGATATGATAAGACCTCTGAGAAAACTGAATAGGGACAGAAAGGAATACATCTTTTTCTCAGCAATACATGAAAACTACACAAAAATTGACCATGTATTAGGACTCACAATCAAATGCAGAAAGGCAGAAATAGTAAACGCTTCCTTTTCAGACCACAATGCAATAAAATTATATCGAATAAAGGACAGGGAAAGATAGACTAAAAACCAATTGGAAATTAAATAATCTAATTCTAAAAAATGAGTGGGTCAAAAAAATCACAAAAACACAAAATCCATAATTTCATCCAAGAGAATGACAATAATGAGACAACATACCAAAACCTATGGAATGTAGCCAAAGCAGGTCTTAGGGGAGATTTTATATCTCTAAATAGCTACAAGAATAAAATAGAGAAGAATAGATCAATGGATTGGACGTGCAACTAAAAACGCTAGAAAAAGAACAAATTAATTAATTACCAATTAATTAAAATACCAAATTAGAAATTCTAAAACTCAAAAGGAGAAATTAATAAAATTGAAACTAAGAAAACTATTGAATAAATAAAACAGAGTTGGTTTTATGAAAAAAAAACCAACAAAATAGATAAACTTTTGGTTAATGTGATTAGAAAAAAGAAAGAAAAAAGACAAAATCACCAGCATCAAAAATCAAAAGAGTAAATTTACCACTAAAGACAAAGAAATTAAGACAATAATTAGGAGCTATTTTCCAACTGCATTGCAACAAGTCTGACAATCTTAACTTAATTGGATAAATATTTACAAAAATATAAATTGATCAGATTGACAGAAGAAGAAATAAATTACTTCAGTGGTTCCATTTTAGAAAAAAATTGAACAAGTCATTAATAAACTCCTTAAGAAAACATCTTCAAGGCCAGTTGGATTCACAAGTGAATTATACTAAACAATTAAAGAACAATTAATTCTAATACTATATAAACTATTTTGGGAAATAAAGATGTAATACTGCCAAGTTCTTTCTATGACACCAATATGGTATTGGTGTCTAAACCAGGAAGAGTCAAAACAGAAAGAAAATTGCAAATCTCCGAAATGAATATTGATGCAAAAATATTAAATAAAATATTAGCAAAGAGATTACAGTAATTTATCAGCAGAATAATACAGTATGATCAACTGGGATTTGCACCAGGATTATAGGGTTGGTTCAATATCAGGAAAACTATTACCATAATTGACCATTATCAATAAAACCAACAGAAATAATGATAATTCTCAGTATTTGCAGAAAAAGTTTCTGAAAAAATACCGCAATCATTCCTATTAAAAACACAAAAAGCTTAGGAATAAAGGGAACTTTCCTTAAAATAATAAAAGTATGTATCTAAAACTAACAGCAAGCATTACTTGGAATGGAGAGAAGCTGGATGTATTCCAAGTAAGATCAGGGGTGAAAAAAGGATGTTCATTATCACCACTCTTATTGTACTAGAAATGTAGACTTTAGCAGTAACAAAAAATTAAAGGAACTAGACTAGATAATGAAGAAATAAAACTGTCACTTTTTGCAGACAATATGATGAAATATACTTAGAGAATCCTAGAAAATCATCAAAAACATAATGGAAACAATAACATCTTTAGCAAAGTTGCAGGATATAAAATACACCCAAACAAATCATCAGCATTTCTATATATTACTGACAAATCCCATTAGCTAGATATAGAGAAAAATTCCATTTAAAATAACTGCTGACAAAATAAAATATTTGTGAGTCTACCTGCCAAGACAAACCTAAGAACTATATGAATACAATCACAAAACACTTCTCACACAAAGTCAGATCTAAACAATTGGAAAAAATCAATTGCTCATGGGTAAGCCCAAGGAAATATAATAAAAATGACTATTCTGCCTAAATTGGTCTATTTGTTCAGTGCCATACCAATCAAACTGCCAAAAATTGTTTTATAGCAATATAAAAAATAATAACAAAATTCATCTGGAAGAACAAAAGGTCAAGAATAGAATTAACGAAAAAAAATTACAAATGATGGTGTCTTAGTATGACCAAATCTAAAATTATATTACAAAGGAGCAGTCATTAAAATCATTTGGTACTGGTTAAGAAATAGAGTAGTGGATCAGAAGGATAGATTAGATGCACACAACACAATAATCAAGGCCTGTAGTAATCTAGTATTTAATAAACCCTCAAACTCTAAAATAAGAATTTGACAAAAATTGCTGGGAAAATTGGAAAATAATGTCAGAAACTTAGCATAAATCTACATCTCACACACCATACCAAAATAAGGTCAAAATGGGTATATGATTTGGGCATAAAGGATGATACCATAAACAAATTAGGAGAACAAGGGATTATTTACCTATCAGATCTTTGGAAAAGGGGGGAAATTATGACCAAAGAAGAACTAGAGAACATTATGAAAGGCAAAGTAGACAACTGTGATTACATTAATGCAAATTTAAAAGTTTTTGCACAAACAAAAGCAACAAAAAAGATTAAAAGGGAAGTTTAGTGCTGAGAAAAAAATCTTTACAGCCAATGTTTCTGATAAAGGTTTCATTTTTAAAATATATTAAGAACTGTGTCAAATTTATAAGAATACAAGTCATTGTCCAATTGATACCTGGTCAAAATATATGAATGGATAATTTTCAGATAATGAAATTAAAGTCATGCATAGTTATATGAAAAAATGCTCAAAATTACCATAGAAAAATAGAAATTGAAACAAATCTGAGGTGCCACCTCATACCTCTCAGATTAGCAAAGATGACAGAAAAAATAATGATAAATTTTGGAGGGGATGTGGGAAAACTGGTACACCAAAAATGGTACACATTGTTGGTGGAGTTGTGAAATGATCCAATCATTTTGGAAAGCAATTTGGAACTATGCCCAAATGGTTATCAAAGTGTACATACTCTTTGACCCAGCAGTGATATTGCTGGGTCTGTATCCCAAAGAAATCATAAAGGATGGAAAAGGACCCACATGTTAACAAATGTTTCTACCAGCTCTTTCTGTGGTGGCAAAGAATTGGAAAATGAGTAGATGCCCATCAATTGGGAAATGTCTTCTACTAGAAGGTAATGGAAAATTATTGTTCTATAAAAAAGATGAATAAGATGATTATAGAAAGGCCTTGGAGAATTTACATGAACTGATGCAGAGCGAAACAAGCAGAAACACTAATATATTGTACACAATAACAGCAAGAATGCGCAATGATCAACTAAGGAAGGCTTGGTTCTTCTCAGCAGTTCAGTGGTCCAGAGATCACCAACATACTTTAGACAGAAAATGCCATCTACTTCCAGAAAAAGAGCTAGGAAACTAAATAGTGCATACTATATTCACCTCATTTTTCTGTTGTGTGTTTTTTTTAATCTCTCTCATGGTTTTTCAGTTTTGTTCTGATTTTTCTCTCCCAATGATTCATAAAGCAATATTTATTAAAAAATAAATTTACCAGACAAAAAATACTATTGCCTTATATAGTTGCTTGACATAGCATAAGGTATTCACTGATTAGTATAAAGACCAAAGTTCTTCCTAATCTGTACACAAAATTTCTTAAACTCTGAAAATATTCAATACTTTGAATTTTTTTGGAAACTAATTTCCTTAAATAATTAGAAGTAGTGGAAAAGTATTCTTTGCCTCCAATTATATAAAAGGGTTGCAATTGTATTTAGAGGAATAAATGGATAGAGAATGAAAAAAGACATGAAAGAAGGGACTGAGTTCAAATTGCATCTCTGACCCTACCTGTGCAATCTTGAGCAAGTCACTTAATTTCCTTGGGCCTCAGTTTCCTCATCTGTAAAATGAGTAATCTGTAAAATCTGTAAAATGTATAAGACTCACTCTGAGGTTCCTTCCAAATCTAATTTTATGATCTTATGATCTACTGTTTTGCCTGAATTGATTGTTAATAAAATAGTAATTTTGAAAGGTTATTTCATTTAATTTATTGCCTAGTTGACAGAAGAGAGTGGTGCAACCATTTTGTTATTATTTATCCATAGTCTATATCAAAATTATCATTCTAATCACTCTTCTTTTAATTATTCCCTATTTATCCTGTATGTAGCTTGCTTTATATACAGCTTTATGCATGTTGTCTCCCCCATTAAATTTAAATTTCTTGAAGGCAGATACTGTTTTTGCCTCTATTTTGTTATTCCCAAAGTTTAGCACAGTGCCTAGCATACAGGAGCATTTTATAAATGTTTGTTGATTGGTTGTCATTGTTATAAACATATTATAATTATATAATGTAAAACATTCATTTATAATTTCATTTTTACCTTAATTTCATTTTTTATTAAGTATATCATTTGACAATTGAAAGAATTGGAAAGGGAAAAAAAGTTTATATTTAAGTACTTACCCAAACTATCATTATTATGAGTAAGTTCAAACCCTGGGTAGCAGAGACAGTTATGAGATCCAACTGTGTTTTTGTATGTTCCATTTCCACGCAGATGATCCTCACATTCATCAATACCTACAAAGAAACCTTTATATGTCATATATATTTTTTCTCCATATCAAATATAGTATGAACTTTAATTTAATTTGCTCTTGCTTACTAAAACCTTACAAGTGAAATTAATTGAAAAGTCATGTTTGAATCACTGAGTACTTTGAATAAGAGAATTTTTATTAATATATCTTTTTGCTACATAAAATAGCTATGTGTATTTTTAGCAGACCTGATATACTAAGGGGAAGAAAGCTATGTATCACTAGCATGAATTTAATATATTAGTGGATAAAAAGTTCTTCCAAAAAACCTTTTTTTGGTTAAGACATGACCATTAATCATTTAAAATATTCTCCAAGACACCTTGTTTGCATTATTGTGTTTAAGCAAACCTCTGCTTAATAGTGATTAATAGCATATCTCACTGATTTCCAAGTCAAAATGGTCACATAATATACATTTAAAAAGTAAAATTCAAATAATAATGCTGTTAAGTGAATAATCTTTTTTCCAACAAGCATTTCCAAGAATCTAAGAAAGCACAAAATATAGATAACACTTTATGTTTCTAGTTTCCTTTGAATTATGATGAAAGTAATTAAAAAAAACACTTAGTAAGCACTTTACTTTTTTTTTAATGTGTTCTTGATAGAGTCTTCCCTTTCCCTTGTAACAACAATAGCAACAACAACAAATAATTAAGCAAAACTGACTAATGGAAAAACCATAGACAGCATATGCAATGTTCTGTATCCATATCCCCCCACCTCTCTCCCAATGTGATTTTTTAAAAATCATGTGTTTACTAGAATCAAATTGGTCATTGCTTAGTTTAGTTGCATTTTTTGGTCATTTTCATTTAGATTATTATAGTAATATACCTGGTTCTAGTACTGGTACCTTCAGCCACTGAGGTTTATAATCTTGGACAATGATTTTTCCTCACCTCACATATCCAATAAGTCACCAGACTTCTCATATCTACATTTCTAAGATCTCTACCATCTGACTGCTATTTTCTGTTCACAACTACATCTTTATTTAAAGATTCACCACCTTTTGTCAATTATTATTCCAATGACCTTGTGGGTTTCCCTGTTTCAAGTATCTCCTCACTTCAGTCTATCCTATTCACTATCAGTATATAGGATATCAATGCTTTTCCTCAAAGCATAGATCTGACCATGAAACTTTTCAATACTACCAATGGCTTCCTATTGCTTTTAAGATAAAATACCAATTTGTTCCAATAGCCATGAAGGTAGCAGAAGCAGAAGATCTGGACCATTTTGAACTTGGTCAAGCATTGAAGATTACAAGATGATCCACTTGTCATGATTTTTGTCTTGCCACTAAACTTTAATGACTTGGGAAGAATGGGATCAAGGACTTTAAAACAATTCTGCCTCATTTATATACAGTTCAAGCACAAGTCATCACTCCATGATATCACTGGCACTTTTTGAAAATTAATGAACAATAAAGATTTTAAAATGCAAACCCCACTGTAACTTTCTGCACAATTTGCCCTCACATTTCTGTGGCTTATCTCTCCTTTCTGGGCATTCTCTATGGCTGTCTTCTATGCCTGGAATACTCTCTTTTCTGCTTGGTCTCCTGAACACTGCCTTCCCAATTAAAGTCTTATCTTTTATTGGAAATCTTCTCCAGTCCATCTTAATTGTAATGCCTTACCTCTATAAATTATTTCTTATTTACCCTGTATATATTTTGGTTTGTACATATATTTGTTTGTATATTACCTTCCTCATTAGATTGTTTGCTTCTTAAGAGCAGGGATTGCCTTTTACTTCTTTTTGTATCACCAGCACTTAGAACAGTGCTACACAGTAGCATGAAATGATCCTGATCATAGTGTCTCAGGAAATGACTGAAAAACTGTTAAGTGCCTGTTATGTACAAAGCACTAAGCTAAATGCTAGAAATATAAATACAAATAAGCAAGATGTACCCTGGCCTTGAGGCTCCATTAATAATGGAAAAAACAATACATATGTAGTAGTGATCAGGGAGGAGTTTGTAAACCCTTTGGGTTTGTGAACCCAAGTGCCCATAATTTCATTTGAAATTTTATTCCTCTTTTTAGATCATTATTAAAAACATACAAAAATTCTGCCTAAGAACTGTTAAGAATAGCTTGGTGGACCATTTACAATTTTAAAGAAGTTAACTCAGCTATGAGGCACATGAGAAGCACTCATGATGCATAATTAAATACACAATTTTCTCTATTTTTAATTATTTTGAAATATTTCTGAGGATTAAAACTGAAATTATTTCTTACCCATGCACATGGTCTGGTCTTGTGATGTTTTAAAACCACTATGACAAACACATTGATAACTTCCTTGCAAATCCACACATAAGCCATGACTACAAACAGGCATTTCCAAACATTCATTGCGATCTAAAACAAAAATGTAAAATATATGAAATACATAGTCTTTATCTGTTCTGATTCCTCACTAATAATATCCTATTACATGCTCATGTTCACAATTCTCTAGCCATCTTCAGGTCTATGGGTCCCTGCTTGTTACTGCCACAAAACTACTGGTATGTATATGTCATAGAGCTTTCTCTGGGTCAGAATTGACTATTTCTATCTTTTACTATGTATGAGGGTAATTCTCAAGAGTTGTGATTTGAAGGCATATTTCATATGTTTGTTAATAGTTTACAATTTAAAATAAATTTTATTGCTATTTTTATCACTTACATTTCCTTTGTGTCCCTACTCCTTGTCCTCCCAAAAAATCATCCCTTATGTCTAATTTTTATGAATGAAAATAAAAATATCAGCAAAACTAGTCAACATATTTTTAAAAAGTTGATATAATATACAGTGTTCTACCTAATGATTCTCACCTCTATAAGTAAAAGTATCTTCTTAATATTTCTTATTTGAGGCCAATTTGTTTTATTCTTATTTGACAACTCAGTTTCCATTTTTTTAATTTATATTATAATCATTGTGAATATCACTGCCACAGTTCATGTCTTTTCATAATCTATAATGTTCATTGTTTTTTATAGAAAAATATTTCATTACATTCACATACCATAAATTTTTGGACACCCTGTAATCACTGGATTATGTACTTTATTTAGTATTTTGCTACCACAAAAAGTGATGCTATAAATATTTTGATACAGAAGGAGCCTTTATTTATTAATGACCACCTTGAAATATATGCATAGTAGTAGCAATTCTGGGTCAAAGACTATGGACAAAGCAAAATAAAATATAATTTCAAGCTGCTTTCTAGAATGATCAAAGCACAGCTCTACCAACAAAACAGTTTGTTTCTCTTTCCAAAATCTTTCCATATTTGACTTATGCTATCTTTTGACATCTTTGGCAATTTGCTAAATATGAGAGAAAACTATTTTTCTTGAGTTTTTTTGGGGGGAGAAGCCATGAGGGAGATCTTTTATTTTTTTTCACAACATGAAACATGACTTTTATGGAAGTGTTTGGCATGACTACATATGTATAAACTACATCCAATACTTGACTTCTTAATGCTAGAGCAGGGGAGAGGAAGGAAGGGAAAGAATCTGGAACTTAAAAGTTTCAAAAACAAACGTCTTTACATATAAGAAAAAATACTATATTTAACAAAAGAAATTATTTACATGGAGCATTTTGTCATATGTTTGTCAATAGTTTAAAATTCTTATTTAAGAATTCCTCATTTGCTCAACTTCCAGCAAAATGGCAGAGTGAAGACGTGACTCTCTGTGTCCTCCTCTGACCTTCTCTCAAATCAACAATAAAATAAGCCTCTGAACTGATCTTTAAGTCAATGAAGCCAGAAATATTTGGACTACGAAACACTGCTTGCAGAAGTTACCTCTGAAGAACTTCATAGCAGGTCTGTTTCAGTCGGACAGTGGGGTAAGCAATTTGCTCGGTGCAGCTCCGGAACAGAGGGCAGCTCCACAACAGAGGGGAGAGAACTGGGTGTGACTCAGCTTAACTCCAAACACCCAAGGAGTGTATCTGAGGCACTGGGGACACTATGCCCTGATTGGGGGCAGGTGTTTTGTCAGATTTGTCTTTTATAAGGAGTAAATTGGGCAAAGTCCTAGCCCCACCAGCCCAGCACCAGAAGTTAAGTAGCGGAATTGCCCCAGGGAAAACTACCACAGCCTCCTCTTCTCTAGCTTTAAAAAGACCCAAGCTTTCTAAAAAATGAGTAAGAAGCAGAAGAGAGCTCTCACCATAGACAGCTTTTATCGAGAGAAAGAAGGGCAGACTCCAGATCCTGAGGTTCCTATAGGCAAAGTAACTCCAGAGGAAGCCATCAAAAGAGATATAACCTGGTACCCCTTCTACAAGGCCTTCCTGGAAGATTGCATAAAGAATCTCAAAAAGAGAGCTGGATGATAAATGGGGAAATGAACTGAGATCAGTGCAAGAAGGATATAATGCCCTGAAAAAGAGATATGAAAAAGACACCAATTTATTGAAAAACAAAATTGGTGAAGTGGAAAAAGTATGCAATGAACAAATTGGTCAGTTACAAAAGGAGCTAAGAAAGGTGGCCGAAGAAAACAACACATTAAAAATAAGAATTGAACAAATGCAAGTGAATGACTCAATAAGACTTCAAGAATCAGTCAAACAAAAACAAAAAATGAAAATATAGAAGAAAATATGAAATATCTCCTAGGAAAAACAACTAACTTGGAAAATAGATCTAGGAGAGACAATCTAAGGATTATTGGACTTCCTGAAAGCCATGATGAAAAAAAGAATCTAAACACTATATTCCAGGAAATTCCGAAAGAAAACTGCCCTGAGGTTGTAGAATCAGAAGGCAAAATCACCATCAAAAGAATTCACCCATCACCTCCTGAAAGAGACCCCAAAATTAAATCCCCAAGGAATATCATGGCTAAATTTTAGGACTATGGCACCAAGGAAAAGATATTGCTAGCATCTAGAAAGAAACAATTCAAATACTGAGGATCTATAATTAGAATCACACATGATTTTTCAGCCTCCACATTGAAGGATTGAAGGGCCTGGAACCAGATATTCCAAAAGGCAAAGAAACTTGGATTACAGCCAAGAATAACCTAACCAGCTAGAATGAGCATTATCCTCTAGGGAAGAAGATGGTCATTTAATGACATAGGTGAATTTCACCTATTTCTAATGAAAAGACCAGAACTGAACAAAAAATTTGACCTCCAAACACAGAACTCAAGAGAAGTATAAAAAGGTAAAAAAGAAAAGACTCTTGAGAACTTTATTTCTACTATGGGGATACTTAAAGATTGGGGGTATAATTTGATATTACTTTGATAATATGAAAAAGAGAACTAGAGGGGGAAAGGCTATCATACTGGGGGAAAGAGGGAAAAGGTGGTAAAATAAGGTTGAAAAAGGAGGTAAAAATAAGGTAAAATCTCATGAAGAGACAAAGAAAACCTAATATAATTGAGGGAAAGAAGGGATGGAGATGAGCATTGTGTAAATCTTACTCTCATCAGATTGGACTCTAAAAATGTATATCAATCACATTTGGTTTCACAGAGAAACTTTGTCCTTTCTTATAGGGAAGTGGAAGGGAAAGGAGGAAAAGAAAGGAATAGACTAATAGAAGGGAAATTAGGAAAGGAGTAAAAAAAAGGGGGGAGGGGCTCTAAAGGGGGAGAGGATTGTTTGGGGGAGGGGGTCATCAAAAGCAAAATACTGAGGAGGGGCGAAGGGAGAAAGGGGAAAGGAAAGGGAAAAACATAACTTGGGTAAATAAGATGGCAGGAAATACAGAATTAGTTATTCTAACTGTGAATGTGAATGGGATGAACTCTCTCATAAAGCGGAAACAAATAGCAGACTGGAATAAAAGCCAGAATCTTACAATATGTTGTTTACAAGAAACATATCTAAAGCTTAGAAATACATACAGAGTGAAGGTAAAGGGCTGGAGCAAAATCTATTATGCTTCAAGTGAACAAAAAAAAAGCAGATGTAGCAATCCTAATCTCAGATCAAGTAAAAGCAAAAAATAGGTCTAATTAAAAAAGATAAGAAAGGAAATTATATTTTACTAAAGGGTACCATAGATAATGAAGCAATATCAATACTAAAAATATATGCATCAACTGTTATATCATTCAAATTCCTAGGGGAGAAATTAAGAGAGATGCAAGAAGAAATAGACAGCCAAACTATACTAGTGGGTGATCTCAACCTCCCTCTCAGAACTATGTAAATCAAACCACAAAATAAATAAGAAACTAGGGAGGTAAACCAATTGTTAGAAAAGTTAGGTATGATAGATCTTTGGAGAAAATTGAATGGAGACAGTAAGGAGTTTACTTTTTTCTCAGGGGTTCATGGAACTTATACAAAAATTGACCATATGTTAGGGCATAAAAGCCTCAAAATCAAATGCAAAAAGGCAGAAATAGTAAATGCATCTTTTTCAGATAATGATGAAATAAAAATCACATGCAATATAAGGCCAGGAAAAAAATCGACTAAAGTTAATTGGAAATCAAATAATCTAATCCTGAAGAATGAATGGGTGAAAGAGCAAATCATAGGCACAATCAATAATTTCATCCAGGAGAATGACAATAATGAGACAACATACCAAAATATGTGGGATACGGCCAAAGTGATTAGAAGGGGCAATTTTATATCTCTAGATGCTTACTTGCATAAAATAGAGAAAGAGAAGATCAATGAATTGGGCTTACTATTAAAAAACTAGAAAAAGAACAAATCAAGAACCCTCAATTAAATACCAAATTGGAAATTCTGAACATAAAAAGGGAGATCAATAAAATTGAAAATAAGAAAACTATTGAATTAATAAATAAAACTAAAGAGTTGGTTCTATGAAAAAACCAACAAAATAGGTAAGTCTTTAGTTAATTTGATTAGAAAAAGGAAAGAGGAAAATCAAATTGTTAGTCTCAAAAATGATAAGGGAGAACTTTCCTCCAATGAAGAGGAAATTAAAGCAATAATTAGGAGTTACTTTGCCCAACTTTATACCAGTAAGTTTGATAATCTAAATGAAATGGAGGAATATCTACAAAAACATAGATTGCCCAGGTTAACAGAAGAGGAAATAAATGATTTAAATAGCCCCATATTAGAAAAAGAAATAGAACAAGCTATTAACCAACTCCCTAAGAAAAAATATCCAGGGCCAAATGGATTTACATGTGAATTCTACCAAACATTCAAAGAATAATTAATTCCAATACTATATAAACTATTTGAGAAAATAGGGACAGAAGGTATACTGCCAAATTCCTTCTATGAGACCGATATGGTGCTGATAGCTAAACAGGTAGGGTGAAAACAGAGAAAGAAAATTATAGACCAATTTCCCTAATGAACACTGATGCAAAAATCTTAAATAAGATATTAGCAATGAGATTACATAAAGTCATCCCCAGGATAGTACACTATGACCAAGTTGGATTTATACCAGGGATGAGGGGCTGGTTTAATATTAGGAAAATTATCAGCATAATTAAGTATATTAATAGCCAAATTAACAAAAACCATATGATTATCTCAATAAATGCAGAAAAAGCATTTAATAAAATCCAACACCCATTCCTATTAAACACCAGACAGTATAGGAATAAATGGGCTTTTCCTTAAAATGTTAGTAGCATCTACTTAAAATCATCAGCAAGCATCATATGTAATGGAGACAAACTAGAACCATTCCCCTTAAGATCAGGAGTGAAACAAGGCTGCCCACTGTCACCATTACTATTTAATATTGTATTAGAAATGTTAGCTTTAGCAATAAGAGAAGAAAAAGAGATAAAAGGAATCAGAGTAGGTAATGAAGAAACCAAATTATCACTCTTTGCAGATGACATGATGGTATACTTAGAGAACCCTAGAGACTCAACTAAAAAACTACTAGAAACAATTCACAACTTTAGCAAAGTTGCAGGATTCAAAATTAATCCACATAAATCATCAGCATTTTTATATATTACCAACAAAGTTCAGCAGCAAGAGATACAAAAAGAAATTCCATTTCAAATAACAGATGATAGGATAAAATATTTGGGAATCTATCTGCCAAGGAAAAGTCAGAAACTATATGCACTAAAGTATAAAACACTTTCCACACTAATAAAATCAGACCTAGTCAGTTGGAAAAGTATCAAGTGCTCATGGGTAGGCCGAACGAATATAATAAAAATGACAATACTACCCAAACTAATCTACTTATTTAGTGCCATACCAATCAAACTTCCAAGAAATTATTTTACAGATCTAGAAAAAATAGTAGCAAAGTTCATTTGGAAGAACAAAAGGTCAAGGATTTCAAGGGAATTACTGGAAAAAAAAAGGGCTGATGAAGATGGCCTTGCTGTACCACATCTAAAACTATATTATAAAGCAGTGGTCATCAAAACCATTTGGTACTAGCTAAGAAATAAGAGTAGTTGATCGGATAGGATCACAGGACAAACTAGGCAATAACTATAGCAATTTAGTGTTTGATAAACCCAAAGACCCCAACTTTTAGGATAAGTACTCACTATTTGGCAAAAACTGCTGGGAAAATTGGAAACTAGTTTGGAAGAAATTAGGGCTTGACCCACACCTAACACCACATACCAAGATAAGATCTAAATGGGTTCATGATCTAGATATAAAGAGTGATATTATAAGCAAATTAGAGGAACATAATATAGTTTACCTCTCAGACTTGTGGAGATGGAATAAATTTATGTCCAAAGAAGATTTGGAACTCTTAACTGAACACCAGATAGATAATTTTGACTATATTAAGTTGAAAAGTTTTTGTACAAACAAAACTAATGCAGACAAAATCATGAGGGAAGCAACAAAATGGGAAATCATCTTTACATTTAAGGGTTCTGATAAAGGCCTCATCTCTAAAATATATAAAGAATTGTCTCATATAAGAATTCAAGCCACTCTCCAATAGATAAATGGTCAAAGGATATGAACAATTTTCAGATGAAGAAATTAAAACCATTTCTAGTCATATGAAAAGGTGCTCCAAATCACTATTGATCAGAGAAATGCAAATTAAGACACCTCTGAGGTACCACTACACACCTGTCAGATTGGCTAAAATGACAGAAAAGATAATTTTGGCAGGGATGTGGGAAAACTGGGACACTAATACATTGTGGAACTGAACGGATATAGCCATTCTGGAGAGCAATTTAGAACTATGCTCAAAAAGTTATCAAACTGTGCATACCCTTTGACCCAGCAGTGTTTCTATTGGGTTTATATTCCAAAGAGATCTTAAAAGAAGGAAAAGGCCCCACATGTGCAAAAATGTTTGTGGCAGGCCTTTTTGTATTGGCTAGAAACTGGAAACTGAATGGATGCCCATCAATTGGAGAATGGCTGAACAAATTATCGTATATGAATGTTATGGAATATTATTGTTCTATAAAAAACAATGAACAGGATTTCAGAGAGGCCTGGAGAGACTTGCATGAACTGATGCAGAGAGAAATGAGCAGAACCAGGAAATCATTATACACAGCAACAATAATACTATATGATGATCAATTCTGATGGACGTGGCTCTCCAACAATGAAATGTTTCAAACCAGTACCAATTGTTCAGTAAAGAAGGCCATATACATCCAGAGAGAGGGACATGAGATATGGACTACAACATATCATTTTCTTTTCTTTTTTTTATTATTTTATTTTATTTGCATAACATATGTGTGGGTAATTCTTCAACAATAATCCTTACATAGCTTTCCGTTACAAATTTTCCCCCCCAACTCCCCACTCCTCCCCTAGATGGCAGGATATCCACTACATGTTAATTATGTTAAAATATTGGCAAATCGAATATATGTATACACATTTCCAAACTTATCATTACAACATATCATTTTCATGCTCTATATTGATGATTGCTTGCATTGGGTTTCCTTTATCAGATCTCTTTTGTTCACATAGATACGATTGTTCTAGCACAGCAAGATAAGTGTGGAAACATGTAAATATATATTTGACTTGTCAAATATTTTAATATAATTAACATGTAGTGGACTTCCTGCCATCTAGGGGAGGGAAGGGGAATGGGGGGAAAATTTGTATCGGAAAGCTTTGTAATGGTCAGTGTTGAAGAACTACCCATACATATGTTATGCAAATAAAAAGCTTTAATTAAAAAAAATCCTCATTTACACTAAAACAATTATTTTAAAATAAATTATCAAGTCCTGTGATATGTCCTTTGGCCAGTACACATTCAACACAATTTTTATTATCTACTATATGTATAATTTGGAGTCAATTTTTCTAACAATGATTCAAACATTTTTTGATTCAAAACTTTGATTCAAAACATAAGCAACCATGATGCATAATTACAATTTTTTTCAATTTTTAATTATTTTGAAATATTTCTAAGGCTTAAGACTGAAATTATTTCTTATCCAGGCACATGGTATGACCTTGTGAAGATTTAAAATACTTTCGAAATTAAGTTTCAAACACTTTTATTATGCAATACTCAGACATTTTATAATTCAGTTACATTTTTGTTAACTGGAAGTGTACTAAACAACACCCTTACATTTTTGTATGTAGCTGAAAATGAAAGAGTAAATACATTCATTCTTTGTTAGAGCAAATCTCTAAAGATTAGTATTTAAAAGCTGTCTTTTTGATTTATCTTTTGATAAGAAGTTGAGAAATCCACATAATGGGCATAAAAAATCTATGATTCACAAACTGGGAAATGAAGGGTTTTTTTTTTAAGTTACAGATGGAAGATTAGGTTAATTAATATAATATCACATGATATAGTGTATTACATTGTACAAATCTTGACATGATAACCTGATAAGGACTCAGATGGTAAGAGTTCTAGTCTTAGTTGTGCCACAATGTAGCTGTTAGCCAAAGAATTTAGTTAATCGGGTCTTGTTCTCAATCATACCAGAATTATCTAGTTATTCAAAGGACATTTTAGAAAAGTTTCTTAATTATAAGGACCAAAACAAAAAAAAAGTGTTCAAATGAATCAAAAGGCTAAATTTTGGATAAGACCCTTTTTCCAAAGATTTAGGTAATAAAGCATATTTGTAAAAGCATTTTGCAAATAAAAGGCACTGCTACTCTTAATTTCTTATATTCAAGAGTTCAGCAACTGGGGCCTCATAGATACATTTTGTGTGAACAGGAAAAACTGGTGTAATATTTAGCATTTATTGATGACTAATGTGCACACTAGTTTTCCCATGTATAGGTATTTTAGAGTTAATTACAACATTTTAGGATATATTGTATATAAAATACAGAGAACAAATGAGAGAGAGAGAAAGAGAGAGAGAGGGGGGGGTAGGGAGAAAGAAGGAAAGAAGGAGAGAGAGGGAGAGGGGAAAGGGGGGAGACAGGGAAAGAGGGAAAGAGGGAAGGAAGGGAGGGAGGGAAAGGGGGAGGGAAAGAAAAAAGAGGGAGGGGAAGAAGAGGAGAGGAAGGGAGAAAAGGGCAGGGGAGAGGAAGAAGTAGACTTGTCTTGGACAGATCACTTAACTTATTCCTCTTGACTTCTCTGTAGCTTTTGACACTGCTGTTACTTCTTGACACTGTCTTGACACTATTTTCTCTCTTTTTTGTGAAATTACCATCTTCTAGTATTTCTCTTCCTGACCTCTCCTTCCCTGACTGGTTTCCTTTGCTATATTTTCATTCAGGTCAAGACTTGTCATGTCTCTACTCTATATAATACTATTTCATATGATCTCATCAGTTAGTTTTCATGGATTCAGTTATCTCCATACAGATTCTCAGATCTATTCTTCCAGACATCTTTCTCCTGATCCTCAATCTCATATTTACACTTTAGATTTGGAACACCTTGAATTGGACTTTTGTAGGAATCTTCAATTCCCTATTGCCTTGTATATAACATATAAAATCCCATTTTGTTTTAAAACTGCTTATAACATGGACTATTTTTATCTACCTAGTTTTTTTTTTACCTTACACCCTTTCCATGTTCTTTATGATCAGTTAATCTATTTTTGCTATTCTTTGCATAAAACCCTCCATCTCTCAATTTCATTCATTTCACTGTTCTTCATGCTTGCAATTTTTCCCTCCAAATTTTGCTTTCTGAATTCTCTAGTTCAAGTCTCAACTAAAAGCTTACCCCCTGAAAGAAGCTTTTTCCAGTCTTTTTTAAAGTTAGTGACTTTTGAGGCACTTAATTATTTATATTTGTCTCTATTAGATTGTAAGATGCTTGGAGACTTTTTTAACCTTAGCACTTAGCACAATGACTATTACTAAATGTAATAGATATTTAATAAATGCTTGTTGACTTGACAGCATCTTGCTGCTCAAGGCAACTTTCTATAACTGAATTGTAAAAAAAAATGCTAATCTGCACTGATTGATAAAAAATTTGCTGTATTGAAGAACCATAAGTTTGGTCCTATCCCTACATATATATGTATATACATGCATATATATAAATATATATCACATATAACAGTATTGGCCCCAAGTTCTTGAAGCTACTAAAAAAAATATGTTATGCTGAGAGAAAGGAGACAGAACCATAGGAATTGCTCTCTTTCTCTAGGGGATGTCTGCAATTTCCTCAAGTTTGAGCCAGTTCTATTCAAGAAAAAAAAAGGATTAGAATAATACAAATTTAAAAGAACATTCAACAGAAATGCATGTTACCAATTTTTGTTTTTCAATCTTGCCAGTGTCATTATTCCATGGATTCATATGACCTGTTTTTCTACTTAGCTCATTTTTTATCTTATTATGGACATAATAAAATATATTAAGATAACGTTGTAAGCTTTATTTGATAGGAAATGCTTAATGTATATGAGAGAGTTTATTTTCATGAGTAGAGAGCTGAAGGAATTACAGGGTGAAAGAATTAAGATTTAAATTCAATCTCTGAACACACTATCTGTGTAATTCTGGGCAAGTCACTTAACTCGTTCATGTTCTAAATCAAGGCTGATTAACTTTTTTCTCCTCTAACAATCCCTTTTCCCATGAGAAATTTTTTTGTGATCCCAATTATATATGTATATAAAAAAAGCTATGCAAATTAAACATTTACTACTAATAATTATAATTTTTCAACCTCCACATTCAGTTACAAGACCCTATATGAAGCTGCAAACCACAGTTTAAAAAGTTGAGCAGTCTAAACCACAGGTTCCCAAATTCTCAAATTCTCCATGAGGCTAAAATTATCATCATAATACTAAAAATTTTAAAGTTTTAGTGTAGTAAGTATTTATATTTACCCTATTAGAACAAAGGGTTTTTTTATGTCCTCAACAATTTTAGACTGTTAAAAAAAAGAGAGTGCTGAGACCACAAAGTTTGAGAATTATTGCTCCCAACAACTCTTTGCAGAAAAGGTGCTGATCTACATTAGAAATAAGAGTTTCTACACATAAGAGAGTTTCATATTCCAATAAAATCACAGTTCCAATCTCTATCACTTATCAACATTTTAAAAAAATAAATAGAATTCTGAGTGGAAAAAACAAAAAATCAGTAATTCATTCTTACAGAGCAGATTAGGAAGACAAAAAGAGCTGAAGACACAGAGATAAGGGCTGGATGGGATCACAAATGAAATTAAAATATTATCACAGACAACTAATGATTATAAATATAAAACATGCACCACATCATGTAGCATCCAGATTCTTGACGAAAGAAGTTTGGTTACTTACAAGCAAAATAAAGATAATAAAACTATGCTAGTGAGGAAATTCAATTTCATGCCCTTAGAGCTTGATATACTTTGATAAAAACTTAGACCTGTATAAATATTAGCATAAAATAAATGAGAAAGAAGTTAAGGATTTGAATAGACTTTTTAGGAAATAAAGATAAGTCAGACCTCTGGGAAACAATGGGAATAGAAATTAGTATACATATATCTCAGCCATGCATAGTGCCTTCATAAAAATCAACCATGTATTGGGGCAAAAAAACCACACAAATGAATGCAGAAAAGCAGACATACTAAATGTACCCTTTTAAGATCTTAAAGAAAAAAAAGGTCATTCAACAAAGGACCTTGGAAGCATAAATTTACAATTATTTAGAGCCTAAATAATCCAATCTAAAAATGACTGGGTCAAAGAAAAATAAGTAATTTTACTAAAGATAATGAAAACAATATGACAACATAAAAACTTTGCAGGATGCAGGTAAAACAGTAAGTAGGGGGAATTTTATATCTCTAAATACATCAATAAAAAGAACAAGAAAATTGGGTATGAAATAAAGTTCTAGAAAATAAGAATTAAAAATCTTCAACTAAATGCTATATAGAAATCCTAAAAATCAAAGGAGAGATTAATAAAATTGAAAGTAAAAATCATTAGCTAATGAAAAGCAAATAATAAACATCAATACCATTTAATTTTTTTTTAAAAAGAAAGAAAATCAAATTATCAATATCAAAAATGAAAAGACAAATGCATCACCAATTAAATTGAAGCATTCATTGGAGTACTTACTTGCCTATATGCTAATAAAACTGATGATGTAAATGAAAGATAAATTTTTTAAAAAAGTATATATTTTCATTTTGAGATGAAAAAGTAATTAAATCACCCTATTTTATTTTTAAATCACCCTATTTTAGACAAGTAAATTTAATTTTCCTCCTAATTATGTTAAAACATTTTTTTCACAGTTGTATTTTTTAAAAGTTTTGAGTTCCAAATTTTCTTTCCCAGCCTGCCTCACATCCTCTTCCTGAAATGATAAACAATTAGATATGTTACATATGTGCAATGATGTAAAGTATTTCCATATTTATCATTTTGCACAAAACTACTCCAACAAAAGAAAAAAGAAGAAAGAAAATGAAAATCACCATATGTCAATCTGAATTGAAGTTTATCTAGAGGTGGACAGTAAGCTAAATCACCATGTGTCAATCTGAATTCAAACAATAAAAGTTTTATCTATCCTTTGGAATTGTCTTGGATCATTGTATTGTATTGATAAGAATAGCTAAGTCATTTACAGTTGATTATCATACAGTGTTGTTACTGTGTTCTGTTCATTTCACTTTGCATGAGTTTGTGTATGTCTTTCCAGGTTTGTTTTTGCAATCATCCTGTTTGCCATTTCTTATAGAACAATAATATTTCATTATAGTCTCATACTACAACTTCTTCAGCCATCCCCCAATTTGATGGACATCCCTTTAGTTTCCAATTCTTAACACAATAAAAAGAGTTGTTTTAGTTTTGTACTTTTTTTATATATTTTTGAGACAGAGACCTAGAAGTGATATTTCTGGATCAAGGGGTATACAGAGTTTGATTGTTCTTTGGGCATACTTCCAAATCGTTCTTCAGAATTATTGAATCAGTTCACAACTTCACCAGCAGGTTATTAGTGTCCCAATTTTCCCATTTTTGGTCATATTAGCCGATATGCTATGAGTGAAATGATGCCAATAATTTTTTTTCTATTCAATAGTTATTTAGAACATTTTTTCTATGACAATAGATACCTTTGATTTTAGACAAGCAAACTGAACAAGATGTAAATGAACTCCTTAAGGAAAAATACCTAGCACCAGATGGATTTACAAGTGAATTCTATCAAATATGTGAAAAACAATTAATTCTAATGCTATATAAGTTATTTGGGAGGGAAAGGAGAGTTCTATGAATTTTTTTTACTCTACAAATATAGTTTTGCTATCTAAAACAGTGAGAGCAAAAACAGAGAAAGGAAATTATAGACTTATTTCCCTATTGATTAACGATAACAAAAATTTTCGATAAAATACTTGCAAAGGTGTTATACCAAAATATTTCAAATTATACACTGCAATCAAGCTGTATTTCACTAGAAATGCAGGAACTGTTTAGTGTTAAGAAAACAGTCTAAATAATTGATCATATCACTAAGAGAAACAAGAAAAATTATGTAATTATATCTAAAGATACCAAAAAAGCTTTTGACAAAATACAACACCATTCCTATTAAAACACGAGAAAAAATAACTGAAGCTTTTCTTCGAATGATAATAAAATCAAAATCAAATAGTATCAGTAAAGGGGATAAACTAGATGCCTTCCCAATAAAATTAGTTGTAAAACAAGGATGTACATTATCACTACTATTATCTAATACTGCATCAGAAATGCTAGCTGTAACAATGAGACAAGAAAAAGAAAGCAAAGTAATAAAAATAGGCAATGATGAAACAAAATTATCATTCTTTGCAGATGATATGCTAGTATACCTACAGGATTCTAGAGATTTAACTAAAAAACTAATTGAAATAATTTACTTTAGGAAAGTTGAAAGATTAAAATAAATCCAACCAAATTGTTAGTAAGTGTACGTACATGCATATGCATATATATATACACACATACACATAGTACGTGTGTATATATATATATATATATATATATATATATCCTGCCAACAAAACTCAGCAGGAACTTAACTTGTCAAGATAAACTCAGCCCCAAGAAATTATTTTACAGATCTAGAAAAAATAGTAGCAAAGTTCATCTGGAAAAACAAAAGGTCAAGAATTTCAAGGGAATTAATGAAAAAAAAAAGGCTGTTGAAGGTGGCCTTGCTGTACCAGATCTAAAACTATATTATAAAGCAGCGGTCATCAAAACCATTTGATACTAACTAAGAAATAGAGTAGTTGATCAGTGGCATAGGATAGGATCACAGGACAAACTAGGCAATAACTATAGCAATTTAGTGTTTGATAAACCCAAAGACCCCAGCTTTGGGGATAAGTACTCACTATTCAACAAAAACTGCTGGAAAAATTGGAAACTAGTGTGGAAGAAACTAGGGCTTGAACCACATCTAACACACCTACCAAGATAAGATCCAAATAGGTTCATGATTTAGATATAAAGAGTGATATTATAAGCAAATTAGAGGAACATAGGATAGTTTACCTCTCAGACCTGTGGAATAAATTTATGTCCAAAGAAGAACTGGAACTCTTAATAGAATACCAGATAGAAAATTTTGACTATATTAAGTTAAAAAGTTTCCGTACAAACCAAACTAATGCAGACAAGATTAGGAGGGCAGCAATAAATTGAGAAATCATCTTTACATTTAATGGTTCTGATAAAGGCCTCATTTCTAAAATTTATAGAGAATTATCTCATATTTAAAGAATTCAAGCCACTCTCCAATCGATAAATTGTCAAAGCATATGAAAGGCAATTTTCAGATGATGAAATTAAAACCATTTCCAGTCATATGAAAAGAAGCTCCAAATCACTACTTATCAGAGAAATGCAAATTAAGACAACTCTGAGATACCATTACACACATGTCAGATTGGCTAAAATGACAGGAAAAGATAATGATGAATGTTGGAAGGGATGTGGGAAAACTGGGACACTGATACATTGTCGGTGGAACTGTGAATGGAGCCAACCATTCTGGAGAGCAATTTGGAACTATGCTCAAAAAGTTATCAAACTTTGCATACCCTTTAACCCAGCAGTGTTTCTATGGGCTTATATCCCAAAGAGATCTTAAAAGAAGGAAAGGGCCCCACATGTGCAAAAATGTTTGTAGCAGCCCTTTTTGTAGTGGCTAGAAACCAGAAGCTGAATAGATGCCCATCAATTGGAGAATGGCTGAATAAATTATGGTATATGAATGTTCTGGAATATCATTGTTTTATAAGAAATGACCAGCAGGATGATTTTAGAGAGGCTTGGAGAGACTTGTATGAACTGATGCCGAGCGAAATGAGCAGCACCAGGAGATCATTATACATGGCAACAACAAGACTATATGATGATCAATTCTGATGGACATAGCTCTCTTCAACAATGAAATGCTTCAAACCAGTTCCATTTGGTCAGTGAAGAAAGCTATATACACCCAGAGAGAGGGATATGAAATGTGGACCACAACATAACATTTTCATGTCCTCTATGGATGTTGCTTGCATTGTGTTTTCTTTCTCAGATTTTTTGTCTTGTAGACACGATTTTTTTTGCACAGCAAAGTAAGTGTGGAAATATGCATACATATATTCGATTTGTCATTAACATAATTAACAAGTAATGGACTTCCTGCCATCTAGGGGAGAGGTGGAGACTAGGAGGGAAAAATTTGTAACAGAAAGCTTTGTAAGGGTCATTATTGAAGAATTACCCATACATATGTTTTGCAATTAAAAAGCTTTAATAAAATGCATTTAAAAAAAAGATAAACTCAGCAACTATATATACAAAATTATAACAACAAAAACCACCCAGATGCAGATCTAAACAACTGGAGAAATATTAATTGCTCCAATATGGAAAGACTGAGCCTTTCACAGTTGAGCTGACAACTCCACCTAAATTTACCTACTCAGTTTTACATCAATTAAATTATCAAATTATTTTATAGAGATAGAAAACATTCATGTGGTAGAATTGTCAAAAATATAGAAGAATCACAGAAAAAAATGTGAAAGTGGGTAGCCTACCAGTACCATATTTCAAACCATATTACAAAGTAGTAATAATAAGAATCTAGTACAGTCTAAGAAGTAAGAGTGATGGATTGGTAGAATAGATTAGATACATAATATACACTAATAAATGATCACAGTAATTTAGTGTTTCCTTTGTTCATTTTTCTTCCTTTTTCTCAGAACATGGCTAATGAGGAAATGTTTTGCATGATTGTATGTATATGTATATAAATATATGCACACATATATTATCATAATTCTTCCTATCTCAAAAAGTAGATGAAGAGTTAGGAGGGACATATTTTGAAAGTGAAAATAAAGGGGCAGCTAGGTGGTGCAGTGGATAGAACACCAGCCCTGAAGTCAGGAGGACCTGAGTTCAAATCTGACCTCAGACACTTAACACTTTCTGGCTTTGTGACCCTGGGCAAGTCACTTAACCCCAATTACCTCAGCAAAACAAACAAAAAAAGACAGTGAAAATAAAATACAATTTAAAAGTTTCTAATACTAATTAAATCATATGGTCTTTATCCTTTCCAAAGAAAGTATAATACAAAACTAGATTTTAAGAAAACAGATCTGTATTTTTAATTACCTTCACAGACCAAGAGAAGATCATTGTAATTAAATCCTGTAGGACATTCACAGTGAAAATTGCCAATCTGGTTAGCACAAACACCATTTGCAAAAAAACCTGGAATCTCCTTGCAATCATCAATGTCTGAAATTGAACAGATGCAATCAAGTATGCTGAGGCTTTTCTTTTCCTTCATTTGCTTTTTTTAAAAAAAAATAATTTCTATACTACTGTGTGTAAATATAATTTTAAACTGGTTTCTTTTGTCACAAGCTTATATATAATTTTCTGATGTGTAAAACTTATATAAAATCATGAACTAGATTCTTCTAAGCAACAAATGAGAAAATGTATTAAATAAATTTAGACTAAACTATGACTTTATTGCCCACCCAGTGAACTATCATTTGGAACAATATATTCTCATTCAGATACACAAAAGAAACTGTTTTTTGTTATCTCTGAAAAATTATCAGTATTATTGTTTCTTTAAGAAAAAAGCTAAAAGTTCAAAAAAGTCCATCTAGAAAGAAATAATTCTAATGTTTTCTAGAAGTTAAATTGAACTTAATAGAAAAGGATACTGAAAAGTCCAACAAAACTCTAGCATTCCCCATATTATTTTGTTAAAACATGCTCTAAGATTTCTTATTTTCCAGGCAGCTATATCTGGCTTAAGTGGAAGTAAAGGTGAGAGCCAATAGCTTCTTCAGCTTTGTTACTTTTTCAAGAGCCACTCTGGATTTAGTATTTAACAGCTTCAACATGACTTTTCCCCTCCTTAGAGCTGTTGTAAGAATTCAACAATATAAATTGAAAAAAAATTTAAATATCAGCATTTTTCTGCAACATGCATATTAATCTGATATTTATGTTTTTTCTGGATATATTAGATACTGAATGCTGATACACACAAAATCAATGATTATGAAATTTGCCCAACATTCATAAAATTTTTAGATATATTGATTCCTGTATAGAATATGATAAGAAAATTAGAGTGTAAATATATTTTTAAAAATCTTTCATATTTAAATATTTCATTTGTTCTTAAATATACAAATGGGTAGTTCTTTTAAGAAATGACAATCATTTTCATTTAGTAGAAATCCAGGTTCTCAAATCCTCAGCATCTGAAGAGGCTTAGCAAAGGATCAAGAATAAGAACAAGAACCATGACTTCTTTTAGTATTCTTCTATTTTAAAACACTGTAGCAATTTTTTAATACTGTATGTAAACATATGGACATATTACATGTAAATAAGTATATTTTGTTTGTTTTGGGCTGAGGCAATTGGGGTTAAATGACTTGCTCAAGGTCACACAGCTAGGAAATATTAAGTGTCTGAGGCCAAATTTGAACTCAGGTCCTCCTGACTTCAGGGTTAGTGCTCTATCCACTGTGCCACCTAGCTGCCCCTAAATAAGTGTATTTTGGGGAAAAAAAACTTACCTATAGCTTTGCCTTTATGAAAGTCAAAGGTAAATCCAAGAATATTTCCACATATGGCTTTAAAATTCAATTTTAAAATCAAAATTAAGCAAATACACTGGTTAAAAAATACTAACCAGTGCAAACAATTTCAAAATTATTTCATAAATGAAATATTCATTTTAATTAGAAATCTTTCAATTACATCTTACTAATAAAGGCACAGATTGTTTTATATTGTTTTCCTGGGAATTTAGCTTTTTAATTGTGCTTGTGGGCAGAAGAAATGTACAACCTTTTCAGGTTAAAAAGGTACTCATCCTTACTCTATTTTTTCTATGTTCTGAAACTACTTTGTTTTGAATCAGTACAAAATAAAATATTAGATATTGCCTCTGACTTGCATTTTTCATTCACTTCAATAAAAATGAGTATTTGATAGATATAACTTTGAAAAATTTTACTGCATAGTTGCCATTCTTTATTGGTGTTCTTTTGTTCTAAATAAAGACATTTCCCTCCTTTTAAAATAAAACTTCGATGCTTTTTTTTGTTCTAAATTCTTCATGGTGTAATAAAAGAGCTGGTTTTGGAGCTAGGAAGAAATGAAGTTGAAAGAAGAAGTTGATAGATGGAGTTTTCACTAACTGCAAGATCCTGATCAAGCCATTTGGGTGATTGCTTCATAACAAGGATTCTCCTCATGTAAGAGTTTCTTATACTTTGGTGTCAGGAAAATGAGTTCAAATACAGTCTTAGAAACACTTATTAGCTTATGTTTCCCTGGATAAGTCACTTAACTTTGTTTGCCTCAGTTTTCTTGATCTATATAAAATGGAGAATATTGTATCCACTATTAAGAAGTGCTGTGATAATAAAATGAAATAATTGTAAAGCTAAACTTAGCACAATGCTTGGTAAATTTTAGCTATTATATCAATTAATCAAGATAATATGAACTTATACTGATCTTAGAAAAAATAGATAATGAAGAAAAAATCTACTTAGTAATTAAATGAATACCTATGAGCAAATGTATTAAGTGTTTCCCCAAATCCCAAAATCACCTCAAAATGAAAGCTACAGTATCATAGATTTAAAATATATAGGAGTCAAAATCTAACTCCATTTCTTTTATAAAGAAAACCAGGCCCAGAGAGAAAATAAATAATTTGCAGAAGGCCATACAAGCAGGGTACTGCTTTTTAAATCAAAGTCCTCTGACTTCAAATGCAGTGTTGCTTTTAGCTACTCTGGCAGTGTCTTCTTCAAGTCAGTTTATTAATTTTCAAAGAAATTACATTATATAGAAACATATATATGGAAAAAAAAAACTTTTGTACATTTCATCCAAAGACCTGAGTCTTGTTGTACATTTGTTGTAGCCTTATATTGTACCCTTAAGACTTTCAGCCTTTTCCACCTATCCTACAGCTTTTTACTTTATGTGTTGTCTCCCCTAATTTGAGTGTGATTTTCATTAGAGCAGCAAGTATGCCAATTTTTTTCTCTAGATTTCCAGCATAACACAAAGTGTGGCATGTAGTGCGTACTTAATACATTTAAAATTATTAGTTCAAAACCCTTGTCTTTTCATATGTACATATGTATATGCATGTATGTATATGTATGTAATTTAAGTACCATCAGTCAACATTTAATTAGTTTATTAAACTTTACAACTCACATAACTTGAAAATCAGGAGGTTAATTTTAAGGCATTTAATATTGCTTTTCTTTTTAAGATTTATTAATTATACTTGTTTCCAGAGTAAACTACTAGTTGTTAGATCAATAGTTACCAATTCTTAGGGGAGCTAGTAATAATGCCTTTGTAAAAAAGAATAAACATACTGAAAAGAAATGGATTTTAAGGTTTACAGATCTTCAAGTCAGTATATTTTTGTAAAAGAGCAAATTGGATATTCTAGTTTACACCAGGATATCTATTTTGTCAAGCATTTAATTTGTTAAGTAAATCTGTCTGATCTTCTGGATTGTTTTACCAGAAAGTGGTTATTATCATTTCACTAAATATTCAAATGCATATCTCAAAATTCACATTCTTATTTAATGATTTACTTTAAAAAACAAACTCCTACATATGGATAATAAGCTAGAAAATAAGCACTGACCTTGAACCTATAAGATGTAGATCCGGATCCTTGGCATAATGAGAATCTAAAGTTTAATGTTTTTTATTCTTACCATACTAACACTATGAGTGTAATTTTGGATAAACCAATTAAGCTCTATGGATCACAGTTTCCTCGAACAGGAAATAAAAAAAGATTTTAATTACTTAACTTTTAAGGTCCTTTCCAACTCTAAATTTATGATTTTGTAATCTTTTCAATATAATTTTCATAATTATTTGTATGTGGGGGGAATTTGAATATGTGTGTGTGTGTGTGTATCAAGGAAGATATTTATCTCATCTTAACTATAAATTAAGAACTGCAGAAATATAAGTAAGGAGTAAGAAAGAAGTTCATTTGGGAAAATGAGTTGTTCATATAAATTTTGCTGAGCAAATATAATTTTTACAGGCTAGAGAATTTAAAATTGCAGAAACATGGAATAAAGCAATGCTTATTATAAAGCAGAAAGAATTTCATTTGTAGAGTTTATTAGACATACTTTACAGAATTATATAAAATTACTGTTGGCTTTCCTGTCATAAAACAAAATAGCTCATTCACTGAAATTGTTTGAGCTCCCAAAGTATTTCTCCTCTAAACAATAAACTGTCCTGATTTTATATGCATAAGTATTTAAACAATAGTGGTAACTCAAATTTGTATTATCACTTTAAAGTCTGCAAAAAGTACTTTACTCACAATAAACTTGTAAGATATGTAGTACAAGAATAAATATTTACATTATACCGATGAAATTTATTTTTATAGATGACTTTCTGAGGTCATCTGGCTAGTAAATGTTCAAATCAGTATTGAATTGCATCTCTCTCTTCATTCCAAGTTCAACACTACATCACAATGCCTCTCAGATCCTAAATTATACTGGGTCTAATGCACATTTGTCATAATGAACAAATAGGTTTCTAGATTGATTTTTAACAGGCATATAAAAGTGAATTCTTACTTGCTCCTGAAGTAGGGCATGGTTCACAAGGTTTATTCCAAGCTTTGCCAAAATTATATGTGCACATCCTCTTGGTCACATTAAAGGGCAGTTCATTTTCACAGGTGGTTTTGTTCTGATAGCAAAAGCTTTTTCTCATGTCTATAAATAGAAAAAATAATTGTAAAGTGGCAAATTAGCTCCATTATTGAAGTTCAGACAGTTGTAATATAATATCTGGTAGACTTTTTGGGATGTATTAAGAAATTTTCTAAAGTTTTATTAATATAAATTTGCCAAAATATATATGACATGATATACAAAGAACAGAGAAAAAAGGATGTATATGAAATTGCGATTATTTTATATAGCTTGTTTCCTTACATTCAACAGTTAACAAAACTCTCCTACTAGTCGCTGTCTCTTTCTGAACTTCTTTATCTTTTGCAAATTAATGTTTATTGGTGCTCTTTTCTTTCTCTCTTTTTTGTCATCAAAAATATCACTTTCTCCCTCTAAAACAATGTACTTTAGTTAAAAAACAATAGCCTACCCTTGAAACAAATGAAAATAGCCAAGCAAAACAAATTCACACTTTAATCATATTTGAAAATGTTGTATGGTATACTGTTAGTCCAGCACTTCTGTTATTATTATTCATCATTGAATAGAGTTGTATATTGATCAGATCTTAATTCTTTCAAAATCTTTTCCATTGCTTAAAGTGGTCATTATATAATTCCTCCTGATTTTTTTTACTTAATTCTGAAATAGTTCATATAAATTTATTCAAGTTTCTCTGAATCCAACTTTTTCATCATTTTCCCCCAAATAATGTTATCCCACTATATTCACAAACTAATTTCTTCAGTCATTAACCCATTTATCGACAACTTTGTTTTTTCATCTGCTACACCAAAAAAAATACTGCCATAAATATTTTTGTGCATATGAGTCCCTTCCTATTTGGGGTTAAATAGTGGTTGATAGGTAAGTATAAATTAGTAACCTTAAGAAGAATTCCAAATTGACTTAATAGCATAGTTGGACCAATTTAAAATTTCACTAACTATGCCTGTCCTTCCATATTATAAAAATCTCCATTTTTCATTTTTATCACCCTTGCCAATCTAATGGATGTGAGATGCAACTTCAAGATTGCTTAAATGTGCATTTTGCTTAGTGTTAGTGATTCGGAATACTTTTTCATATGGTTGATAGTTGGCATTTTTTTTTCTGATAACTATCTGATTAACCATTTATCTACTGCGGAAGAGCCTTTGAATAAAATCTCTCAATAATGTTATTAGAATTTAACAAAATAGTTTGCTGGTGGTTTTCCCCCATTTACCTACTTTTCTTCTCATTTTAATTTTAATTATTTTGTGTAAAACTTTAGCAATTTTTATATATTCAAAAATTTTTTATGTAAGGTCCTGTAATCATCTTTGTCTATTTTTTGGTCAAGAACTGTTTGGTTAAAGAACTCTATAGTTGTGAACAGTATCTCCTTTATTGTTTCCCTAATTTACTTATAACATTTTATATCTAGATCTATATCCATTTGGTACTTTTTATTGCATATGGTGTTAAAAGTTAGTCTCAACTTAATTTCTGTTAAATTGCTTTCTAGTTTTCCCAGAAGTTTGTCATAAAGCAAGTCCATAATTCAGTAGTAAAGATCCTTCAATTTGTCAAATAGTATGCTATGATCACTTTTTTCCTAAATTGTCAACCTAATAATTTCTAAATGATAAATATAACATCCTACTTCGACTATCTATCTGTGTGTCCTGAGATAATACACAACTTCTTGGACATTATCATTTACAAAATGGATGGAATGGAATAGATAACCATTACACTCTCTTTCATCTCTAAAATTTATAATATTATGATATCAAGGATTTCATCTTAAAGTTTGTATCTTATAAATAGAACACAAATGTGATTTGAGAAGAATCTTGCTACCTCTAATTTAATGATGCAAACTTTTAATACATATTGTTGTATATGAAAATAAAAAATTATTTAAAATCTCAGAAATTTTGCAGGCAATTTTAGAAACTATATTATGAGAAGAGCTTTCAAATTTCACACATACAAGAAGTATGATTGACCTTCGAAATTTGACATCAATTATAAAGATTTATCAAATTTTTTGAATATTTATGAGAAATGAGATAAAATCTTAAAATCAAAATTAATGGTATATATTGCATGGAACTTTACATACCCATACAGTTATGTCCACCACTAATTTGCATATATTCAGGAGGACAAATGCAGGTGTAATTTCCCAAGGTATTATAGCAGGTGTCAGGTCGACAGACACCAGGATGCACAAAACTTTCATCAAAATCTAGAAAAAGAATAAGTTATAATTGCTAACCAGAGACTGTTGAATAATAATTATTGAAAAAAGAGATTTCCTAACATTAAGATATATGTGTATTTCTTTGGGAACTGAGCACTTTGTATGAAAATTTCTTTGAAGAGAGGAGCTCCTACTGTGAAAATGTCTTTACTAACAGAAGTCTTCTATATTTTATAATTTTAGTGAGGTGTATGAAGCGTTGGACTCGAAATTATATTCTTCCTGATCTGAAAGCTAGCACTCGATCCACTTTGCCACATTCATATATCAGAGGGTTATAATGGACATAATATATTCATGATAGAATAACATAGCATTTGTCTTAGAAACACTTTTTTTTATAATTGATTATGGTAATCTGATTCCAAAGGGGACATAGCTTAACTTCAAAGAGTGTGTGATTTTCTAATCAGAAAGAAAATAAAGTGATGTCTGATCTTCTCTGTGACAACCATTCCTAGGATTTGTTTCTAGTAAAATCAGACTTACCCTCATCATCTAGCAATACACTAATTTATTTCTTCCCTCCCTCCATGTAATTTCTTAACCTTCTGCCTTATAAGCCCAGTATGGACCCCTTGTGGCAATTATAACTGAATTGATGGGGGACATTCACAGCAGAAGCTGCACAGATATTATGAAAAAACTTCTACATAACATCCATTTCCTCATCAAGTCCCCTTGGGCCTTTAGCCATTCTTCCTTGGATAATATCACTTCTACTCAATAAACTCTAGTGATTCCCAAATTTCCTTTAAGATCAAATATTATTTCATCTTATCTTTTATCTCGTCCTTTAAAAACGTCTATTGTTTCTATGATGAAAGACATTGTGACATAACAGACAGAAAGTGAATTTCAAAGGCCAGGTCAGACTTGGTTTTTCAAATACTGCTTCTGACACACATTGGTTATGGGCATTTCACTTAACCTAGCAGATCAACTCTAAAATTAAAAATTACAGATAGAAGATGGAAGAGAACGCAGGGACTCACCTGAGTTTTTCCCAAACCCCTCCAAATAACTTGGATAATTGCCTCAAAATAAATACTGGAATGGCAGAACCCACAAAAGAACACAAGATAGCAATTTTCCAAGGTAACTTGAATTGTCAGCAGCAAAGCTATGTTGCATGGGGGTAAGCGTTGAAGCATACATAGGCTGCAGCATTTCAGGTAATCAGCAGCAGGCCTTGGAGACAACTGAATCAATGGTGTAAGTGGCAGTTTATGAACCTCTCAGCCCATAAAAGATAAAAAGATTACAGGAGTGTCTTTTTTGGCATGAGGGGCAGAACTCTTTCATTGCCCTTACTCAAATATGTGTCTGAGTCCCAGGGCAAAGAAGAATATTAACACACCAGAGATTGTGGTTACAAGTGGAGATAGGATCCTGGTAAAGATCCAGAGTGGAAAAGAGTATTTGTGGTCTTTAACAGAATAAAACACAGGTCAAGAAAGTAATAAACACACTTCTTCTGGATCATACCAGCTTAGAAGAATGGAAAAACTATAGGTCCCCAGAATAATCTTTGAAAACAGCTGCACAAAAAACCTGAACTTTGAAACAATACTTTTTCCACTCTGGAAACCAAGCCCCATTTTAACATAGTTAACAAAGTTAAGAAAGAAGCTAGAGATCCAGAGACTTCCAGAAGCCAAGATATTGGAATTAGTAGTACATTGCCATAATTCTCCCATATTCACCTTCCAACTACCATAAAATAGTGCCCTGAAACAAATCCTGGGAGAACAAAAGCAGCACTCCCCCCCAAAATTTTTTTTAAAAAAGAGCAGAACAGAAAAAAAAAGGTGAAACAATCTTTTAACCCAAGAAATTTGAAAGATTGGTAAAAAAGAGCTGTCTCATTTGGGCAAAAGGAGAAAGTGGTCTAGGACAATAAACATCTCAGTAAGCATGCTTCAAGCCCCAGCTCAGGAAACTGGCAGGAGATCCTGTGTCCCAGTGTGGTGGAATGTAAAACCCCAACATCAGAATGCCCCCCACCCTCTTCACATGACTCAGCATAGCCAAGGGAACAGACAGATTCCAGTTCCAAAAGCCACCAAGTGCCACTGAATAGCCCTGGGCAAACAGATGACTCTCAGCAGCCAGAAATTCATGTGCTTCAGCATAGCACATGGCAAACAAGCTATCTCCAGCGACTAGACTTCCATGTACTTCACAGCATAACATTGGATAAATAAACAACCTCAAGTGGCCAGACAGCCACATGCTTCAATGTGGCATAAACATCAGAATCACTGGACTAGCTGAAGGCCATAGCCAAAAGGAAGGCTTGGACAGCATCTTTCAAATAATTATCAAAGAAAACTGCCTTGATATCCTAGAAGCAGAGGGCAAAATGGACATTGAACCCACTGATCACCTCAGGAAAGAGATCCCAAAATAAAAACTCCAAGGAACATTATAATGTTATAATAGCCAAATTTCAGAACTATCAAGGAAAAAAAATACTACAAGTGGCAAAAAAAAAAATTCAAATATGATCAGGGAGTCACAATCAGGATTACGTAGGACCTGGCATCTGTAATATTAAAGGACTGGAGAACATGGAACATAATATACCAGAAGCACAGGAGCTGGGATTACAACCAAAATCACCTATTGAGTGAAATTAAGTATAATACTTCAAGGGGGGAAAATGATCATTTAGTGAAATAGAAGGATTTAAGCTTTCACAAGAAGACTAGAATTTTTAAAAACTTAATCTCTAATATCAAGACCTAAGAGAAACTTAAATAGTTAAAAGGGGAATAAAAACATAACATATTTAACTAAAAAAAAAAGCAGGGGTTGCAATCTTGATCTCAAACAAAGCAAAAGCAAAAACAGACCTAATTAAAAGAACAGGAAGGAAACTACATTTCACTAAAAGGTATCAGATAAAATGAAGTAATATCAATACTAAACATATATGCACAAATTCTTAAAGGAGAAAGGGGGTGACTTACAGGTACATGACCACAGAAGAGATATGAGAGAAAAAGAGAGTGCAAATTGAAATATAAAATAGATCTTGAGTGTATTAAATTAAAAACTTTTGCACAAACAAAACCAATGCAACCAAGGTTAGAAGGAAAGCAAAAGGCTAAAAAAAATTTTTAGCAGCAGGTGTCTCTGAGAAAAGGCCTCATTACTCAAATATATAGAGCAGTGAGTCAAATTTATTAGGATGCAAGCCATCCCCCTTTTTATAAATGATCACAGCATATGAACAGGCAGTTTTCAGATGAAGAATTCAAAGCTATCAATAAATCACGTGAAGTTTCTAATCACTTTTGATTAAAGAAGTACAAATTTTAATTTAATTTAATTTTTAATTTCTTTTCAATTTTTATTTTCCTCAGTTACATATAAAGTTTTTTGGTCATATATGTACATTCATTTTTTACATATTCCCTTGTGAATCATGTTGGGAGAAAAAAATCAGAACAAAAAGATTTAAACCACAAGAGAAGGAAAAAAATGAAAACATCATATGTGTTGGTTTACATCCAGTCTTCAAAGTTCTTTTTCTGGATGTGGATAGCATTTTCCATTCAAATGTTATTGGTATTGCTTTGGATCATTGAATTGCTGAGAAGAAACAAGTCTATCATAGTTGATCATCACACAAACTTGCTGTTGCTGTATACAATGTTTCTTGGTTCTGCTTGTTTCACTTAGCATTAATTCATGTAAATCTTTCCAGACCTTTCTAAAATCAGTTTTTTCATCTCTTTTTATAGAAAAATAATATTCCATTATTTTCATGTAACAAATTATTCAGCCAATACCTGATTGATGAGCATCTACTCATTTTCCAATTCTTTGCCACCACAAAAAAAAAGAGGTGCTGGAAACAATTTTCCATATGTGGCTCCTTTTCCTTATTTTTTTGATTTCTTTGGAATAAAGATTTAGCAGTGATACTGATGGATGAAAGGTTATGCACAATTTTATAGCCCTTTAGGCATAGTTCCAAATTGTTCTCCAGCATGATTAGGTCATTTCAGAACTCCACCTACAATGCATTAGTTTCCCAGTTTTCCCACATCCCCTACAACATTTATCATCTTTTCCTGTAATCTTAGCTAATCTGAGAGGTATAAGGTAGTACACCTGAGAGTTGGGGTTGTTTTTTGCATTTTTTAATCAATAATGATTTAAAGCATTTTTTCATATGAATGGTTTCAGCATCTGAAAATTGTCCATATTCTTTGATCATTTATCAATAAGGGAATGACTTGTATTCTTATAAATCTGACACAGTTAAAAATGAGACCTTTATCAGAAACAGGGCTGTAAATTTTGTTGCCCAGTTTTCTGCTTCCTTTCTAATTTTGGCTGTGTTGGTTTAGAGAAGTACAAATTAAAACAAATTTGAGATACTACTTCACACCTATCAGATTGGCTAATATGACAAAAAAAAGGAAAATGATAAATGTTGGAGAAGATATGGGCAAATTTGAACACTAATACACTGTTGATGAAATGGTATATTGAGTAAACCATTCTGTAGAGAAATCTTGAACTATGTCCAAAGGACAATAAAAACCATGCAAACCTTTGACCTAGTAAGTACCATTGCAAAGTCTGTATTCAAAAAAAAACATGAAAAAGATTTATATGCCAAAAAAATTTTTCTAGTAGTTCTTTTAAAAGTGATAAAGAACTGGAAATTGAAGGGATATCCATCAATTGGAGAACAAGTTGTCACATATGATTGTCACAGGATATTATTGTACTGTAAGAAATGATAAGCAGGTTGGCTTCAGAAAAACTTGAAAAAACTTACATGAACTGATGCAATGTGAAAAGAACCAAACTAGGAATACATTGTATACAGCACCTGCAATATTATGGTGATCACCTATGATTTAGCTGTTTTCAGTAATACAATGAACTAAGACAATTCTGATGGACTTTTATGCTGAAAAATGCTCTCCAAAGAACTAATTGATTCTGAATGCAGATCAAACATACTTTTTCTTTATTTTTCTTCTCTGTATTTTCTTTTACAACATGATTAACATAGAAATATATTTGGCATGACTGTACATGCATAATCTATATCAAACTTCTGTTTTTACATATAATTAGACAAAAAATTAACTATTAAAAATGGCAAATAAGGAGCTGGCCTGCATTGATAATATAATTTTCTTCATTGCCTACTCTTTGTATTAATGAAATGACAAGTTCTATTCCTATTTCTACGTAATTTTGTAATTTATTTGTATTACTTCAGTAGTAAATTTATATTGTACACATATATTATATACATCAGGTTTGCTGCTCAAAATGGTTTATAAGTGAGGAGAATGATGTTTTTAAAAAAATTATTGACACTGATTTATAAGATAAAGTCATTCTTTACTAAATTATTTTTCCATCCAGTGTCTTTTGATCCTTCCCTCTCTCTTCTAGTTGTATACAATGTGTAAGAATTAAAATAAATAATCTGTATGTAGTATTACATTTGCTGAGCTTTCATGCTTGCAAAAAGAAGTACATCCATGTAGAATTTTGATATTCTAATATAGTCTTGAACAGAAATTTGATGGAAGAACTTTGTTGGAGTAGGAAGAACTTTGATAGTAGTAGTGGTGTAGATCTAGCAGCCCAAGGAAATTTAGGGAAAGGGAAAGAAAGGGAATAATATAGTCAGACATTAAGCTAAGCAGTTTATAATTATCTTATTTGATCTTCACAATACCCTGTGAGGGTATTTTATGACTGAGGAAAGTGAAGTAACCAGGGATTAAGTAATTTGCCCAAGGTCACATAATAAGTGTCTGAGGCCAGATTTGTCTTCAAATTGTCCTGATTTACTATCCACTAGATTCCATACTGACATGGAAGAGGAACATAAGTGAGGCCATGGTGGGCCAATCCTATAGACAAGAAAATATGGCAGATTAAATAAAATAGAAAACAGGCTATCCCTGCGGCAACCTAAGTGGAAAAAAAGCCTTCACAGTAGAAAATCATTATCCTTGGCTGAGGAACTATTTTAGGGACTCATTATTCTCTGTTTTGCTATCCACCATAGCTTCTCATAAACTTAATTCTATTTTTATAAATTAGTTTATTTTTATTGCTTATAGACATGTTACTATTTTAAGAAACAAGTAGAGTCTATTAATTTTTGGGATGTGAGGGATTTTATACTTCACAAACTATTTCTTTTTTTTTTTTTTTTGCTTTTTGCTGAGGCAATTGGGGTTAAGTGACTTGCCCAGGGTCACACAGCTAGGAAGTGTCTGAGACCAGATTTGAACTCAGGTCCTCCTGACTTCAGGGCTGGTGCTCTAACCACTGTGCCACCTAGCTGCCCCCACAAACTATTTCTACTAGGACCTTGAAATTTGAGTGTGGAATCAGTCTTCCTTAGCAGCTATCAAATTATAATTTTGTTTGATAAAAAGATCTTATAACTTTCAAGAAGAATCCTATAATTTGATGCTCATTTTGATTACCTCTGGAAGAATGAGTCATTGGATCATGAAGGTCATAAACGTCCTAAAGCATAGACTTGCTGAATTCAGAGAAAAGGAGTTATTTATTGGCATGAAGAAATGTTATCCACCAATTCGTATCAGCATTTGTCGTACATCTTAAAGAGTCTTGGGGAGCTTTCTAGGACAATGATAGGTTAAGAGTTTCCTAAGATCAACAAAGCCAATATGTGTTAGATCTGGAACTTAAACTTAATTTTTATATTGACACATAGTTGTTATTATCATCTTTTGAATTAATATGTTTCATCTTTTTAGAAACTGATCAAAGTGGGACAGGTAGGTAGTGCAATAGATAGAGAATGGGACTTGAAATTAGACTTAACTTTATGAATTTAAATCTACCCTCATGCATTTACTAGCTGTGTAACTAGCAAGTCACTTAACCCAGATTGCCTCAATTCCTCATGTGTAAAATGAACTGAAAAATGACTAATCACTGCAGCATCTTTGCCAAGAAAAACCCCAGAAAGGTTCATGAAAAGTCTGACATAGCTAAAAAAAAAAAAAAAAAAGACTAAACAAAACACTGAAACAGCAACAATGACAAAATATTTCCAAAGTGCTCTGGCAACACAAAGTAAGTGGTTAGCATTAATAACTTAAATATGCCATGAACTACTTAAATGAATATTTCAGAAAAAATTTAAATATTCTATGTAATTTTGAAGACCCAACAAACTGTTTAAAAAGAAGTAAGATGGACCCAGATAAACATAGTTCTCTCATGGAATTTGCAAACTGGACATTTTTTTCTAGAAATAATCTCTAATTTTTCTATAAGTGTTTTATTTATAAGAATTTGCTCTACCTTCACATATATGAGTTTCCTCACTGAGGTAGTAGCCATGTGGACATATGCACTGGAAGCTTCCAAAAGTGTTAATACAGTTTCCACCCTGGCAGAGACCTGGTAATTCTTGGCATTCATCAATATCTACAAAACAAATAATTATAGTTGAAAAAAAATTGCTATAATCCAAGAGGAGAATAATTCTGACATATTATGTAATTGTATTATACTTCTAAATTAATGCATATTGAATTGACATTATTTTCTAGGCCATTGAATATTTTAGCTTTTTTATAATCTTAGAATGTTATTGGATTTGGGAGAATTGTTCAAATATGGTAGTGATGGTAAAACAATTTTTTTTCCTGTATCATTCAGATAATGCTTTGCTACAAATACTTTGTAAAAAGAATTTTTGTCACTCTGCTTTCTTTTAATTGACTTTTTTTCTGCTTCAATGAAATGGAAGAATTCCCTTCATTGACATATATCCATGCCTGACTAACTTTTATGTGATTTTTCCTATAAATTTACCAATGGTAGTCTACAGAATATATAGTAGACTTTCTAGATTTCTTCATATGTAACATACCACAGAATATGTGTATTGTTTGTAGGTTAGCTCTTATTCTCCTTACCTTACTGACCTAATTTTTTTTCCTGGCCATAAATTTCTTTGATGGCATTTTTTATTCAATATCTCCAGCATGTTTTTTTGCTTTTAATAATTTACATTTGAATCTTCAAATAAAAATCATTCAAATGATTTTGGCTTGGCTATATATATAGCAAAAATTAAAAACTATACATAGGAGAATAGACAATACATCTCATCAATTGCTATAAATATGTTGCTTAGTCATTATAAATGATAACTGAATTGAAGTCATAATTGAATATGAGGAGAGTAAGCAGAATTGTCTTTAAGAAACTAAAATTCTAAGGGAGGAATCTGGAAACATGGTGGAGTTAGGTCAGGAAATTCCACTCTCTCCAGATTTCTCCCACAAATAAAACAAAATTGCAGCCTCTGGCAAAAGTACATAATGAAAAACATGACTTGGGGCAGAACAGGCTCCTCCAGGGACAACAGGAGAACTGTTTGAAAATTAAACTCTTTGAAAATTAAAATTGGGCAAAAGTAAACCACTGAAGTTTTAAGAAACAAAGCAAAATTAAAAAAAAAATTGGAGAATGTGAGACACCTCATTAGAAAAACAAACAACCACAACAGGTATGGAGAACAGATCAAAGAGAGAGAGAGAGAGAGAGAGAATAATTGGCTGCCCTGAAAGCTATGACAAAAATAACCTTGACAAAATAAAAAAAAAAAAAGAAAAAGAAAATTGTCCCTGAAATGATAGAATAAGAGGGGAAAGTAGAAATAGAAAGAATTCAACAATTACCACCTAAAGGATAACTTGCAAAGAAAACAAAGTAATATCATTGGAAATTCTACGAGCATTAACAACAATTCAAATATTCTGGACCTATTGCACAGGACCTATTGATGGCTATAATAAAATATTGCATGTCCTAGAAAATTATATATTGGCAATCAAAAGAATTTGGGCCTATGGCTAAAAATATTACATCCAGCAAAGTATAATATTGAATGAAAAAAAAATGACCATTCAATGAACTGTCAAGAGTTCAAGATTTTGTCTCAAACAAATCTGAACTCAATAGAAAATTTAACACATAAAAGGTAACATCAAAGACTAATTTCAAGGGACTCAAAGACAAACTATTTTATACACATAAATGTAAACCACGTTTTAAGATTGTCATTAGAAAGTCTATAGTCCCAAAGAAATATTGGATTAGAGCTGAGCATGATGTAACTCAAACTCACAGGTTTGTAGGAAAAGGTAAAAATAATCATTATATATATGAATGAGGTGAAAGAGCAAATACCTACACAGAGGAATTAAATGGAGGAGGAGACCTGGTGGTTCTGAAATCCTACTCACATTGAAATGGATTAAAGAAGGAATAATACATATTTGTCCAGAAGGGTATAGAACCCTCCAAAATCTGCAAAGAAATAAGAGGGGGAAAGAATAGGATAAAGTGGGATATAGAAGAGTAGGCAGATTAGCTGGAGTGTGTAGATAATGAAAGAGTAGGGGATGGAGTTAATGGAAGGATCCATGGTGGAAGATGAGGGGGGAAGGGTCATGGCAGGAAAGCTAAGTAATAGTAAGGCACATTAAGGAATAGAAGTAGAAAAGTTAGCAGGGATAGGAAACAAGAGATACACATAAACCCAGTAACAATGATCATCAGCAGAATTAGAAAAAAAATAGAGGTAATAATCACTGATCTCCAATAAAGTTAAAACTTAAATGATTCAATCAAGAGGAAAATTGAAAATATGTCAACTATATTAATACTGTCTTAGATATACATCTATGTATGTGGATATAGGTATATATGTAGGTATATGCATGTAAATATATATAATGTGTGTATGTATATGTTTTGTGTGAATGCTCACATACATGCATGCATGTATGTACATATAAACTAGTACGTATGTATATATGTGTGTATTTGTATGTATATATCTATATCTACATATATTTATATATCTATCTATATGTGTGTGTGCTAAACTGCAACCTGCTGGGAAGGGGGAGAGAAAAGAGAGGAAAAAGAATAAAATAAAAAGTACACAGTGAGAACAAAAGACAACCCATAAGGAAGCAAAGATGGACAGTTTTGTCTTCTATTATTATTTATGCTTTCTTGAAACGGAACTTGTTACATATTTTGAATTCTCCCTTATGTTCTGTTGGACACGTGATAATGTTTTTTCCTCTACTCTGTCTTTTTTCTCCCATTTATTTTTATTTTGCATTTTAAGCTTAAAAAATAGGGAAAAAAAACACTGCAGTTGTTATAATGGCTCTAAACTTCCCCCAGAAAAGAAAGCCCATTTAAAAAATACCAGTGCATTTCTAATGATAGCATATAGTACAATGCATGAAATACCAAAATATTCAAAGATTTAAAGATGATCAGCACCTAAAGGGTAAAAGATTCATAATAAAGTGTAATTCTTCATCGAGATATTAATATAGCCTTATTCCTATAATATACATGTAGTCCTTAAAATGGAATGAAAGCCAAATTTTAAAATTCAGCATAAAAACTTTACTAAATATAAATTTCAATGGTACATTGATTTTTCATGAGTTATTTAAAATTTATTTTTTGTACTCATTTCCCAGCTAGTTCAGATATTGATAGTTATTAAAAAATGAACTCACCTTCAAAGACGAGAGTGACAGGATTAGGTCTGAAGCCCTCAACTCCTGGACACAAATTATAACATTCAGCTAATAACAAAAAAAGGACATGTGATATTCATATTTCCAAGATATAGTCCAATGAATAATCATAAATCAAAACATAGTTACTGAATAATAATAATAATAATAAAGATGCTTCTTCCTGAGTATAAATCACAATCTATGTGACCTTAAGTAGTTTAACCATTTGCCTCAGTCCCTTATCTGTAAAATGAGTTGGAGGAGGAAATGGCAAACCACTCCTATAAAATCCCAGATGGATATAGAGTTGGAATATACTGAACAGCAACATAAAACTAACCAACAGACTGAAAAAGCACCTACCTATCCAATATTCCATGCACCACCCTCAGCAAATAAGTCTTATTTCTTCATTAGGAAGAAACTTGATTTGTCATATAATGTTGCATCATTCAATTCTGATTGGATTTTATTGCTCCATTAAATTTTATTATTGTCATTGTGTATATTGTTTTCCTGGATCTACTTGTTTCATTTTGCATTAGTTCATATGAAATCTTTGTGATTTTCTGTATTCATTCTATTTTGAATTTCTTTGCATAATATATCTTTTTATAGACAAAATGCTTGTTTTGTAAATTTTAGCTCTCCAAGTGTTTTTATATTTATTTTTTAACACATTGCTTTATGAATCATGGGGAGAGAAAAATCAAAGCAAAAGGGGAAATCATGGGAGAGATAAACAGAAAAAAAAAGTGAACAAAGCATGTGATGATTTATTTACATTCAGTATTCTTAAATCTTTTCTTGGATGCAGATGGCATTTTCTGTCCAAAGTCTATTGGGATTCCTTTGAATCACTGAACCACTGAGAATCACTAAATATTTCACAGCTGAATCATCACACTTTTTTTTTATTAAAAGCTTTTTATTTACAAAACATATGAGTGATTTTTCTACATTGACCTTTGCAAAAAACTTTTTTTTCCAAGCTTTTCCCCTCCTTCCCCTAATCCCCCACCCCTAGATGACAGGTAATCTAATACATGCTAAATATGATAAATTATATGACAAATCCAATATATATATATATATATATATATATATACATATCTATACAGTTATCTTACTGAACAAGAAACATCAGATCTAGAAAGAGAGAAGAAAAAAAAACAACCTAAGAAGGAAAACAAAATGCATGTTAATATTCACAGAAAGCATTAAAATGATATGTTGTGGTCCACCCTCAGTTCCCTCAGGCCTCTCTCTGGATGTATATGAGTATCTTCATCGCTGAACAGTAGGAACTGGTTTTAATCATAACATTGTTGAAGAGAACCATGTCCATCAGAATTGATCATCTTATAGTCTTCACACTTTCTTGCTGTTATTGTGTACAATGTATTCCTAATTCTGCTTGTTTTCACTCAGCATCAGTTCATGTAAATCTTATAAGGCCTTCTTAAAACCAGCTTGTTCATTTTTTTTGAAAAATAATATTCCATTACCTTCATATACCATAACTTGTAGATTATTCCCCAAATGATGAGCATTTTCTAATTCTTTGTTACCACAAAAAAAAAAGAGCTGCTACAAACATTTTTGCACATGTAGGTTCTTTTTCTTTATGATTTCCTTGGGATACAGATCCAGTAATGGCACTACTAGATCAACGGGTATTGCAGAGTTTTATGGTCCTTTGGGCATAGTTCCAGATTGCTCTCCAGAATGGTTGGATCATTTCACAATTCCACCAACAATGCATTAGCGTCCCAGTTTTCACACATCCCTTCCAACATTTATCATTTTTTCCTATCATCTTAGGCAATCTGAGAGGTGTGAGGTGGTATCTCAGAGTTGTTAAATTTGCATTTTTCTAATCAATAGTGATTTAGATAATTTTTCATATAACTATAAAATGGCTTTAATTTCATCATCTGAAAATTATCTGTTCATATCCTTTGAAGTACAGTAATATTTCATTACAATAGGCAGAGTCAAGATGGCAGAATAGAACCATAAACTCAGCTGAACTTTCTCAACATTCCCTTTGAAACAACTTGAATTATGGAGTGTTGCAATGTCAAGTCAAGACAAGACATTTTTCCCAGACCAATATGACTTACAAGATTGGCAAAAAGAGATCTATGACACTGTGACACTGAGCGCATGCAAACCAATACCAGAATCAGATCTTGGAAGTATCTCATAGTACAGCAGCAGCTTCAAGAGCTCTCAGCCCAGAGACAATGAGTCAGACAACTGATAAGAGTTTATTGTTCTGACACTGAATGCAGGTCTCTGTTGCATTGCCTATATGCAGTTTTCATTCACAGTTTGAGTGAACAGGAGCACTTATGCTTGCCATAGTTTAACAGCAGGGACCCGGGTCACAGTTCAGGGAAGAGAGAAGTGCCTATGGTTACTCATAAAGGAACAGAAGTCCTTGTCTCAGTTCCAAGGCAGAAGGAAGCATAAGTATTTGAGGTCATGAGGATCTCAACACATTTTTAGGGCCAAGAGAAACATGAGCTTGTGGCTATAAGAGAAAGAAACCAAAAAATTGTGTGTATGTGGGGGGATTTTACAGCAAATTTCTCTGATAAAGGCTTCCTGCCTCAAATTGAATTGAATCAAATCTTCAGAAATACAATTCACTCCAACTTGATAAATGGTCAAAGGATATTAACAGGCATTTTTAGATGAAATCAAAGCTATCTTTAACCATGTGAAAAAATGCTCTAAATCAGTATTGATTATATGCAAACAAATACTCTTTGAGGTAGCACCTTTCACCCATCAGATTGGCTAATATTGAAGAAAAAGAAAAATTACAAATGTTGAAGAAAATTATTAAAAATTGGGACGCTAATGCACTGCTGCTTGAGATGCAAACTAATCCAACTTTTTCAGAGAACAAATTGGAGCTATACCCAAAGAGCTATAAAACTGTTCATACCCATACCTAGCAATACCACTACTAGATATGTATTCCAAAGTGATCAAAGAAAAGGGAAAATGATCAACCTGTACAAGAATCTTTTATAGCAGCCTTTTTTAGTGGTGACAAATGATTGGAAATTGAGGGGCTTCCATAAATTGGGGAATAGCTGAACATGTAATATATGCTTGTAAAGAAATACTATTGTATTATAAGAAATGAAGGATGGTTTCAGAAAAGCCTCAGATGACAGATAAATTAATGCAAAATAAGCAGAATGAGAACACTGTATACCGAAACAATATCATATGGTGATCAACTGTTAATGATTCAGTAATATTAACACAATAATCCAAAACAATCCCAAAGGATTTATAATGAAAAAATGCTTTCCACCTCCAGAAAGGAAATTTATTTTGAATTCAGATAGAAAAATAAAGTGAAAAAAATTATGTTTCCATCCTTTTTTGCAACATGGCTAATATGTAAATGTTTTTATGATTGCACACGTATAGTTAATATAATTCTCAATGGATAAGGTAGAGTTAGGGACATGTAAAGGAGATAATTTGAACTCAATAAATCAATGTTAAAATAGATTTAAAACAATATTCCATTATACCATGTACTTTAGCTTGTTTAGCTTTTGCCCATTAAAGGTAATACACTGTTTCCAGTTCCTTGTTACTACAAAAGTTAATTATATTATTAAAAGTTTTGAATGTCAAAAAGAACATTTCGATTTTGATCTTTAGAGGCTAAAGGGAGCCACTGGGGTTTACTGAGGAGGACATGATTGAATTGTACTTCAGGAAAATCACATTAGTGGTTTAATGACGCATTGGAGGGGATAGAGATATGAGGCAGGAAGACCACCAAGAAGCAATTACAATAGTCCAGGTGTGAGGTGATGTGGACCTGCACTTGAGAGGTGGTAATATCAGAATAGAGAGGGGAGCTACTTCTTAAGAGCTGTTGCAGAGGTGATATCTATAGTCTTTGGCAACATGTTAATATATTGGGGAGTGAGATAGCGAGGAATTATATATTAATAACTAGATTGTGAGTCAGAGACTAGGAATATGGTATTACCTTCTACAATAATATGGAAGACAGAGGGGTTCATGGGAAAAGATAATGAATTTTATTTTATACATATCGAGTTAAGGATGTCTACCGGACATTGGTCTTTCAGACAATTTGAGATATGAGACTGGAAATCAGTATTGAGGGCAGAATCAGTAAATTTTAAGTTCATCAGCATAGAAGTATTAATTCCTTGGGAACTTGGTGAGATCATTAAGTAGTAGTATAGCTAGAGAAAAGGACACATGGCCAAAATCCTGAGGAAACTTAATTTGCAGATCATGCCTCATTTTCCTTTTTTCTAAGTACTATATAATGCCAGTTATTCATCCCAAATCATATAACCCTTGACTTCATTAGGATCAAGTCTCTTGACAACAGAAGCTGAGCCATTTCTCCTCTGGGTTCATTTCTCCACCTTTCTGTCGGTTGCCCCTCAAAGATCTTGCTTTCTTATTCCTGACCAAGATACTAAGTAGGCATAACACTTTCAGAGAAAGTAAATTTCAAATGGACCAACTCCCTCCAGACTAAGCCAATAATGAGGCCTCATTTTACATTATAGGATTACAGTTTCTCTTTCAAGGGAATATTTAAAAGTGGGACCACCAAATCTTAATGAAGTGAGCTCTTTTCTTCTACTTTTCCAAATGTAATTCTTCCCTATTGCAGTCTTCTCTACAGCCCAAAGAGTATAGCAATCACCATCCCTTCATTGTTCAACATTGAACTTGATACAAATGTATCACTCATTTCCTTCTATCCCTCTACCTCTTTTCTGTTTTGTAATCCTTCAATTCTGCAACTCTGTTCCACACAATATATTGGAGTGATCAGGTGCTACAGTGAAGAATTCTGGGCCTGGAATCAGCAAGACTCATATCTCTTGGATCAAATCTGACCAGAGACATTTACTGGCTACATGACCCTAAGGAAATCACTTAATCCTTTTTGCTTCATTTTCTTAATCTGTGAAATAAACTGGAGAAGGGAATGGCAAACCACTCCAATATCTGCCCAGCAAAACTCCAAAGGGGTTCAGGAAGAACTGGACACATCTGAAGCAAGTGAACAAAAAAATATACACCCCCCCCACATACACACATAGTTACCAATAAAGGGAGAGGGAAGTAAATTTAAAAGGTTAGTTTAGTCATAGGGCTTCAATTCCATTTTTCCACTTTTACTTCTGTTTAATTTCATGTCTTTATCCCAGTGACGATCTATCCTCCTCCTCTTTGCTTTATTAAAAAAAATCTCTAAATAAGTGTAATTGGTTTTATTCTTTCCTTAGTAGTTGTACTTCCTTTTTTATTTTATTTTAATGCTTTTCTGGGGTGTTTCCAAGTCAAACATTCTGTTCACTTGTGTTTTGGCCTTTTTTTCTTCAGAAATATTTCAATTGCTTCAATTTGTTGGTCCATTTTTTTTTTCTTTGATGATCAAGTTCAGATTTTCAGAGTACATCATTTGGTGTTGCAACTTGATCTTCATTTCTGCTTGGAATATATTAGTCCAAGTCCTCCTTCAGTTTTTCATGGTTCTGGAATGAACTTGCAGTGATCGTTTTTTTTCTTCCCTTGATAAATTGAAGTTATTTTGATTTCCTACATTATATAAACACTTTTGTGTTTATGGGAAATTGTTAAATTTAATTAAAATTAATCTTGGAAATTTTAATTTTTTTCTTTTTCTGGAGATGATCTATGGATTTTCTTGCTATTTTTATATTATAAATTCACATCAGTTCTCTTTTATTATTCATTACTGAATTCAGCTTTTCTGGTTTGTCATATCCTCCTGGGACAATTTATTTAAAACCAGGGCTAGCACATTCTTAGCAGCCAGAAAATATTCCATTCCTGCATTCAGGAAGTTGTAGCAGATTTCCCACATGTAATGTTTCTCTCCTTATCTTTTTGAGTGCAGTTTAACAATCTAAAGTGCTAAGCACATACATAGACAATTTCTAAAACAGGACAGCTAGCTGTAGGAGCAATCTGAGCTATAAAATAAGATACTCAATTCCTAGGCTACTGTGGCTGCTTCTAAAAGGAGGCTCTTTTTAAGGTTCTTGAGAGGGAACATGACACTATGTAGAGAAAGTCATCCTCAAAGCTAGGAATACTTAGATTCAGTTCCTGACTCTGTATCTCCATCCTTATTGAAGTGAAATCATCTTCTGTTCTCAAAGCAACCCTGAAGACCAGAAGTTGCAGAGAAGTTGCATTGGGAGAGTTATCTTAACTCAAGATTTATCCATAACAATGAAATCCTAAGTACAATACTCTTTAATCTCCAAATCTAGGGGCATTTTCAAAATTTCTTTTTTTTTTTTTTAATCTCTGTAGCTTTTGATACCATTACTCATCCTCCTCTTAATATTCTCTTTTCTCTAGTTTTTCTCTGACACTATTTTCTCTTGGTTTTCTTCTTGTAGGACCATTCCTTTGCTGGATCTTAATCACATGTGCTTTTTTCCCTATATTCATTATTGGGGTTAACTGATTTGCCCAGGATCACACAGTGAGGAAGGTTGTTTAAAGTATCTGAGGATGAACTTGAAATCAGATCCTCCTGACTTCAGGGCTGATGCTCTAGCCAGTGCACCATGTAACTGCCCCTCTATCTTCTTTTACTTATTGATATCATTAGCTCCCCTTGGACTTTATGCTGTGACTGTCTACTCCTAACCCAAACTTCAGTCTCCTATTTCCAATTTCAACTAGATTCTTAATATCTTAATCTAAATATAACCAAAATTGTTTTTCACCCCAAATCCTTTCCTCTTTCTTATTTATGATCGTCTAGGATAATACCATCTTCCCAGGAGCCTATGCTCACAACCTAAACAACTTAAGTGTCATACTGCCTCTCATCCTCTATATCCAATCTATTGTCAAGGCCTGTAGTTTTTTTTGGCAATATTCTGGCTTCTGACCCTAATCATACTGGTGCAGGCTCTCCATCTCATACCTGCACTACATATAGCAACAGCCTTTGGGTTGGTCTCTATCACAAGCCTCTTCAAACTAATCAGTTCTCCACTTAGCTGTCAAACTGACCTTTCTAAAATGCAGGTCAGACTATTTTGACACCCTGGTCAGTAAATTCCAACATCTATTTTCTCAGTAAAATCTTCTTCTTGGCTTTTAAAGCTCTTTATAATTTGGACTTTTTCTACATTTCTAGCATTCCTTACTTCCCTCCATATACTCATTTCAGGGACATTGGTCTCTTTGATATCCTTTACATTCCTTCATCTTTTGACTCCTAGAATATTCACCAGATTGCCCCGCCCCCCACATCTGGAATTCTCTTCTCTCCCATCTTGTTTCCATCTCCTAACTTCTCTGGTTTCCTTCAAATCTCAACCAAAGTCCCAATTTCTGTAAAATACTTTTTGTAATCCTCTTTAATACTGATTCTTCCCTCTGAGATTACTCCCAATTTAACATTGCTTGTTCATAGTTGACAAGCAGCTCCCTGAGAGCATTTATTTTTGCCTTTCTTTGTATCCTCAGCATTTATTTCAGAGCCTGGAATGTTATTTGGTGAATTAGTAAATAGAAGAGATTCCATCCCTGAACTTCTTGTGTGTAAGCTTTGAGATCAATTTTGCCTCAGTAATATCTTGTTTGGCGTTAAATGAGTTCAGGAAAAGGCCTTAAAGGACCTAGGGATTTGAAAAGAGTCCACATTTTTGGTTGCCACAGGTTTCTGAATAAGCTTTTTTGAGAGATTTTTTGTAAATCTGGGTCAGTGTCCCATATGTACTAATTTTCACAATGTTACTCAGATGGGCCAACTAGACTACTTCCTATATGTTGAGGTTAAATTTTCACTTCTGAAATCAATGGCTAGGACTGAATAGTGAGAATAGTATTCTCTGGGTGCAGCTTGCTGTGAACAAATCAAAAGACCTTTTTGCGGGATTCCTGTTTCCCAATGAATATGTGTTCCTCATTGTCTCTGATAACTGGGCAATCCAAAGTAGTTCAATGTTCAGGGTGTCCGAATCCTCTTCCACTAAGAAAAATTCCCTTAGAACAAGAAAGATTCTAAAACTGGACTAAGCTTTAGGAAGTCCAAAGCATTTGACTAAGGTCTAAAATCGTCATTAACAAGAAATCAAGATTGTACCTGATAATTTTTGTGGGTGTAGGGAAATTGTTTTGGTAAGAATCTCCACAAGAATGGGGTATGAGAGGGATGCAAGATGGGCTTCTGCACAAACCAGAATTCTTCCTGTGGCACATAAAGTTAAGTGGAAGACAGGGTGTTGAATGCTTTAAGGATCAAAGAGAAACCTTTGGTGTTAATTTATAATGATTATACCTTTCTGGGGTCCTTATCTTTTTTCTCCTGTGGATTTAAGTAATTACTTTGTATCTGGTAGATAATTCCTCTTTTTTGAAGGGTATTAGTGGTTTGGAAAAAGTAATTAATACATCATTTTGCTTGTCATGTGACCATGGCTCTCCAAAATCTGCTTTCAAAACATTACTACCTTATAAATTCTAGTCACATAATGGAAATAAAAAAGGAAGGAAAAACATCTTTCTCCCTTATAAATAAAAGCTGAATGTTGAAAAGTGTAGCTTCTGTCAATGTTGGAACTTAAAAGAATCTGAGATAAAACATTCTATAACTAAATTCAAGAAGGAAATTAATCTCAAAACACAATAAAAGTTGGAGAAAAGCTATAATAAAGATTTATTTGTGACAAAGTGATGTGTTTTTTACTAGATTCTGGCTAATATATTTTACTGTAGTGCATAAATTTGAAAAATGATAAAAATTCAATATCCTTTTTAATAGAAATATTTCAGTCTATATGGATATAAAAAGTAAGTTTATCCTGTTCCAGAAAAATCTGCAATCTAATGTGTGGAATTAACATGCGAACTTTTGTTTTTCAGAGAAAATATTATATTACCTTTAGAATTTTGATGCAAATATGTTTGAAGATTGTTAACTGATTCATAGAGAATTTAGTAGGACTGTGCCAAAAGTAACCTACTACATTTCATAATGAAAATTTGTAAGTTTGATGGAGCTTTTTAAGAATTATTAAAATGCATTTAAATTCCAGATCATTCAGTGCAACATCAAGTTATTCTTGACATCAGTCCTAGATTTTTTTTATATTCACCTATTCATTTAAGGTAGAAAAGGACTAAAAACTAACTTTTCCCCTTTCCTTTTCTTGTTAAGTGTTGGTTGTCTTTGGCAATCTGTCTCCAAAAGGTTTTGAGGAAATTAAGATCAATCCTGTATACTTTTTTTGTCCTGTAACTTCTTAAGTCATAATTCTTTGTCTATGAATTTAGTTCAGAGTTGGGTTAGCCTGTAATGGGTTAAGTTTCAAAATCCAGCTCCCCTGCTCAAGAAATTTAACTGACCTTGGAGAATGCATGTGAACAGAAAGGGAGTTGGCCCTGCTATCTTTATTCCACTAATCCTTCTAGGGTGTCTGATTTGCCCTCCCAAACTATGAGCTGTTAATTCATACCTAGACTCAATGAGCATGTCACTCTCATGAGAAAAGAGGGGTTGCTGATAACTCCATTACTAAGTTTTCAACCAAACATATTTTTCCCTTGAGCTCAGCTTTGTTGCCCAAAATCCCATGATATCATCTGACCTTTTTTGAGCTTGCGTCTTTGGGCCATCCATTGACCCATTATTTATAAGTAGGAAATAACATTAAATGACAAGTAACAATAAATGCTATTTTGCACAGAGATCTGCCTTAGTTTTCCCATTTGTTAAAATCTCAAACATGACAGTTACAACATTTAGAAAATTACAAATAAAGATATTTACACTTACTGCTGTTCACAGGTGGACAACTCTCACAGGAATTTCCCCAGGTCTTTTCCAGAGAGCAGGAACATGAGGAATGACTAACACCAATGCCAATCTCAGTGTTGCAAGGGGTACCAATTTTCAGGTAACAATTATCAATTTGATTATCTGTAGAACAATATAGGAACTTGTACTGGATGAAAGAATACTACAAACATTAACATCTCTTTGTGAGAAATTGAGAAAGCTTTCTTATGTCATCTAATATAACTGTGCTTTGGGAAAAAGTATCTTCTAAACTGTATTTAGACAGGTAAATTCATCTCATATTGGGATAATAATTAGGTTTTTTCCTTATATTGAATATCATCAATGCACTATTTCCTCTTCCACATAACTATTCTTTAACTCCACTTAATGCCTGTCAATTCCCCAATCCCTTTGAATGACATGAATTGCCTTATTCAACCCAGTTACCCCTTTTCTAGATATGTTTGAGCTTTCAGCTTTCTTTATTTAATGTTCCTGAACTTGTATTCCAAATGAGGTTTGACTAAAACAAAATACAGCAGGATTAGCACTTCCCTAATCCTGAACACAATCTCTCAATGTGACCTAAGACTGTATTACTATTTTTGATGACTATATTGTTGATGATATATATTGCTGACTGATGTAATTTATAGCCAATTAAGACAATTCTCTTTACCCTCCCTCAATATTTTTCCTATTTTTTCCCTCATCAAGTGTGGTGGTTCCTCCTTTGTTAGTGATAAACTTCTCAGCAACCTAGGACCAAATGATCCCTCCTCAGTTCTCTAGAGCTCTTCTTCCCAATTTGCATCAAACCACTGTAATATTCAATCTATTCAATCAGTTCTTAATCCACCAATTATGTTATCATTTACACTATTCTTTCATCTTTTTTCCATTAACACATGAGAATTTGTTATATGCTTTCCTAAAATCCTGGTAAACTTATCCACCCTGTCAAAAATGTAAGGCATGATTATTCTTTCATAAGGTCATGCCCTCCATTTGTAATCACCATTTTACTTTTCTAGATGTCTATTAACCATTCTCTTAATATATTTTAGTATTTTACAAAAGTTTAAAAGTTAAGCTCAAATTTGTAACCATGTCCAAAGGGCTATAAAATTTCATATTCTTTGATCCACTATTATCATTATTGACAGTGTATGCCAAAGAGATAATAAAAGAGGATAAAAGTATCCGCATGTGCAAAAATGTTTTTAGTAGATTTTTTTGTGATGGCAAGAAATTGGCAATTGAGCATGTCCATAAATTGGAGGATGGCCCAGTAAGTTGAGATATATGAATGTAATTGAATATTATTGTTCTATAAGAAACAATGAGCAGCTATAAGAAACGACCAACAGGACAATTTCAGAGAGGCCTGGAGAGACTTGCATGAGCTGATGCTGAGTGAAATGAGCAGAACCAGGACATCATTATACACAGCAACAACAATATTACATGATGATCAACTCTGAAGGACATGATTCTCTTCAACAATGAAATGTTTCAAACCAGTTCCAATTTTTCAGTGAAGAAAGCCATATACACCCAGAGAGAGGTATATGAAATGTGGACCACAATATAACATTCTCATGCTCTCTATTGATGTTTCCTTATATTGTGTTTCCTTTCTCTGATTTTTTTTTTCTTGTAGATAGGATTTTTCTTGCACAACAACTTGTCACATATTTTAACATTACTAACATTTAGTGGACTTCCTGCCATCCAGGGGAGGGGAGGAGACTGGGGGTAAAATTTGTAATGGAAAGCTTTGTAAAGATCAATGCTGGAGAACTACCCATACATATGTTATACAAATAAAAAGCTTTAATAAAAAAAAAAGAAAAAAAGAAAAGAAACAATGAGCAGGCTAATTTCAGAACTGATGCTAAGTGAAGCACGCATAATCAGAAGTACCTTGTATACAGTAACAAGATTATGTGATGATCAATTTTGATAGACTTAGCTCTTCTCAGCAAGATATTAACCTATGACAATTCCAATAGACTTGCAATAGAAAATGTATCTTTATCCAGAGAGAGAACAATGGAGACTGAATGTGGATCAAAGCATACTATTTTTTACTTTTTAAAAAGATTGTTTGCCATTTCTTTCTCATGCCTCCCCTCCTTTGCTCTTATTTTTCTTTCACATCATGACAAATGTAAATATATTTAAAATGATTGTACATATATAACATACCAGATTGCTTGCTGTCTTGGGGAGGGGAGAGATAAGAGGATGAAAATAGAAAAAAATTGGAACTCACATCTTACAAAAATGAATGTTGAAAGCTACCTTTACATGTAATTGGAAAAATAAAATACTATTGAATTTAAAAAAAAGAAAAATAATAATAAAATCTCAGTGCCCTCTAGTTTAAAGGACTGTGTATGTGCAAATATATGTATGTATATATATATATATACATATATGTATATATATACACAAATATGTACATGTGTAATCATACATATAAATGTATACATAAATCCATCTGTGCTTAACTGTAGCTTGGGGGGGGTGGATGGAATGAAAAGGGAAAAAGAATAAAATAAAAAGTGCACAGAAAAGAAAAGAGAATCTACAAAGCAGCAAAGATGGACAGTAATGAATATAATGCCTTCTATTATTATATATACTTTCTTAAAATTGACATTTATTGTTATATATTTTGAATTCTCCCTGATCTGTTGGGCACAGCAATGTTTTCTTTTGTTTTTTTTTCTTTTTCTTTTTCTATTATTTTCTTTCATATTTTGTATTTAAGTTTTAAATAAATGATTTTTTTAAAAAAAAATATTATTATTTACTCACTCTTTTACTTCTATTAGATTAATAAAAAATATATACATATCCCAAAAAAAGAAATGAAAATGGTGGTCATTGTTACATATTAAATGCAAATTTAACAAAAATCAAAGGAAAATTAATTTAAATTATGCACTTTTAAAATTATTTTCAAAAAGGGCACATTAGAATTCATGTTCTAAGAAGTTAAATAAAATTTCACTATTTCCCCCATAAATTATACATACCCACACAATCTGTACCAGTTGGGTTTAGTTGGAAGTCTGGTGGACAGTTACATTCAAATCGACCAGGGATAATGACACAGATACCATTAACACAATTGATGGGATCAACACACTCATCAACATCTAGAAAAAACACATTTTTAATGAAATTTTGATTTACCATCATTTACATCTGCTCTATTTATGTAAATACACTCTTATTTGCTCATAATCTTTTTATAATTTGATCATTCTCTATGCTGTCCTTTGTTCCTACCATAACTATACTATCCCCCCTCCATAATTCAACTCCAATGAATCAGTTCAATTCTATACTGTTTTACTTTTTAACATATCTATTACATTTTGTCTATCACCAATTGCTTTCCCCTTATTTAAATATTGCTGAATTAAGTTGGAGAAAACCAAGAAATCTTGCTAAGTGCTAAATACAAATTTATAACAAACTTTAATTGAATCCTCTGCAGCATGGCAATCTTTTTATAACTCAATCTATTCAAAATCGCACTCACTAAAGCAGCTATTTCAAATCTTTGTCTTTTGCTCAAGACTAACAACACAAGTTTTTTTGTGAGGATTAAATAAGATATGTATACAATAAAATCACTGAGTACAATGCCTAACACACAGTTTATATTATGTAAATGCTTACTTTCCCCCCTTTCTTTCCCTTCTGCCTCTCAGATCAAAAGATATTATTTCCCTTGTCAAGATAAACCTTCTAAATGTACCCTTGACTCCATCTTCTTCTGTTTTCTTGCCCCCAGTATCATCCCTATCCTTGAATTTTCATCTCTTCTTACCTACTGATTTCTTTCTATTTTCTACAAACATGATCTTAACTCCTTAATGCTTCAAATACACTTGTTTCCAATACACTTGTTTCCAATAATTCTACTAGTGATCATAACTCCTTTCCATTCTGGCTAAGGTCCTTTAGAAACATTAGATTACTTCTCTTCTCATGTGTTTTTAAAACTTCTGAAACCTGGCTTCTGAACAAATTAATTCAACTGCAATTGCCTTGCAAAAGTTATCACTAATCTCTTGTCAAATCAAGTAGTTTTTTTTAATCAATTTTTATCCTGGGGTTTTCTGCAATCTTTGAAAATATTAATCCCTCTTTTCATCTGGTACTCTATCTTCACTAGCGTTTTGTAATTATTCTTTCTTGGTCCTTTCACAAAGATTGTTCTTTATCTTCTATCTTAATTCTGGTCATGCCTATTAACGGGGTAATCTAACAATCTGCTCAGGATCCCCTTTTCTCTCTACTTTTTCTCATTAGTCTCTATGCTGGTAACACCTAGATCTACATATATAGCCCTAGTATTTGATGAGTTCTAGTCCTAACATCAGCTAGTTATAAGACATTTCAAACTAAACGTAGCCTTGGCATTTCACATTCAACATAGCCAATTATCTTTTCCCCTAAACTTTCCTTTCTTTCCAAATCTCATATTACTACAGAAGATATCATCATTCATTCTCTGGTTACCTAAATTTACAATCAAGAGATATCATTTTTGACTCTTCACTCAAATTCATCATACATATGCAACCTAATATGTAAGAATTAATTATTTTTAATGTATTTCCCTTTTTTTCCATTTAAAAAGTCCCTATTTAGGCCCTTTTCATCTCAACTATTACAAGTTTTCTAATTAGTCCTTCTACTCTAAATATCTGATCTTTAGTGATTTTCTTAAAGCACCGCCCCCCCCCCAAAAAAAACACTTTCTCCCAATCCCCACACCACCTTCAATGGTTCCCAATTACTTCCATGATTCAAAAACAAAAAAGTTCTTCACATTCTGTCTTCTTCCTATCTTTACAGTTTTGTTCTACTTGACTCCCCCCATTCTATCATCCAGCTACACTGATTTATCTACACAAGACTTAAAATTTTCTATTGAGCTCTGCTCTTTTCATCGAAAATGTTTGAAAAGTATCATCTTATTTCTTTAAATATTATCTTTCCACACACACTCCCATAGGATTATATTCAGTTTTCCTGACTAGGTAATTCTTGGTGATAATTCCAATTCCTTTGCTTTCTGAAAAAAATTGTCTAAATCCTCTGCTATAATTGTAAATGCTAAATCTTGTGTGATCCTGAGTGTGCTTGCAAAGTATCTCAATTCTTTCTGGCTTCTTTCAGTATTTTCTCCATCTGGGATTCTGGATTTGACTATTATATGTTTGGTAGCTTTTCATTTTGAGTTTTCTTTCAAGGGACCAATAGGTAATTTTTACTTTGCCTTCTGATTCTATAATAGGTAGTTTTCATTTAATGTTTCTTCAAATAATCTTTAGGCTTATTTTAATCAAGTAGTTAAATGATTCTTAAATTATGTCTCTTCAATTATGTTTTCTTATTCCAAATCAGCTATTCATTCTTTTGACTTTATTATTTCTTAATGTCTCATGAGCTTCTCCATGGTTAACTCAATTTTTATTTTCTTTAGTGAAGTTTTCACCTCTTACCATCTGACCATTTCCAGTTTGTAAAGAGTGATTTTCTTCAATATTTGTGTGTCTTTTACTAAATTGTTAATTCTCTTTTAATTTTCTTACTTAGCTCTCATTTCTTTTCACATTTTCCTCTAGCATTCTTATTGATGTTAAAAAATGTAAATATTTTAAAAAATATTTCTGGTTTGTGTATAATTTGCATTCTTCTTGGAAGCTTTTCTTATATTTTCACGCCATCTTCTTAGTTTATGTCTTGACCTTCTCTGTTATCACAAAGGCTTGTTATAGTCAGGTTCTCTTTCTATTTGCTCATTTTTTCTGATTTTTTGATTTTGTAGATTGTTAGAATTTGGGCTTTCTCACCCCAGTGGAAAAAGGAGGGACCTGGGAAATGGCTGACTTGAACTTCTTTATTTTAATCTGAGGATCTACAGGTTTTTGCTGCTTGCAACATAGTGTTGAATCGAGGAAGACTGGCCACTGCCCTTCTGTGGTTTGTGTTCTGGTCCTTATCCAGTTAAGGTCTCTTTCTCCCTCACTACTGCAACCCTTCCCTGAACTATGGCAAGGAATTGCAAATTCATCTAGAGCTACCAAATGACATCCAATCCTGCACCCAGTCTTAAAATCTAGCATCTCAGTTATTCAGCCCCTTTTCATTCCTGTGGATTGGGTGGGATCTAACATTCCTGCTGCTGCTACTGCTTCAATCTTTCTCTTCCAAGGCAGAGCCACTTTCATTGTGCTTGTGTGCAGTGTTCCTAGCCACCTCCTACTGTGATGCTCAAGGACCTCTCATTCTATATTCCTTATCTTCCATGGACTGGTCAAAGAATATGACTTATTTTTGTTGACTCGGAATTTAATCTGGCATTGTCTATGACCATTTTTGAACAAAGTTTGGCAATTGTGACTCTTTACTCTGGCATCTTTACCCCCACCCCTTCCTCTCTGCCTCTCCAAATTCCACACTTTAGTGAAACAAATAAGGTGGACCTGGAATGTTCATTCCTCCTCTAAGTTTCCCTTTCATTTGTTTTTCTTTGAATAACTAGTATTTAACACTTAGTATAGTACCAAGTGCATGGTACTTTCTTCATAAATTCTTGTTCACTTAATGTAGCACCTCCCACAAGAGGCCTTTTGTAATGTCATCTCCATCCCAATCAAATTAATTTCTATCATTCAGTATGGACCAGTTTATTTATACCATGTATTCCCCATCAGAATCTGAGCTGCTTGAGGGCTGGGACAGTGTTTTTTGCCTTTTTCTGTATCCCCAGAACATGGTTTCTGGCACAAAGCAATGCTTAATCTATATACTTCTCTGAAAATTCATTTGAAGGATATATATATATATATATATACATGTTATATATATCAGCTGCATAATAAAATAGTGAAAATTAATGAAAATTATTTGAGGCATTCAAAGTAATTATTATTCTAGAATTTATATGGCTTAATCAATCCATAGTTAAATATATACGAGTTCCCACATTAAGAAAAATAAGTAAATAATCCATAAAAAAATTTTTTTTCTTAAACACGAAAAAAGAATCACTAACTTCAGAAAGTTTAATTAACCAACCAGCTGAAAATAGTAGCAACAATAAATTCCAAAGTGACATAATCAGGAGAAACAAATTTGTGTTAGGACAGCCAAATGACATAGCAAATAAGACTTCTGGATCTTGATTCAGGAAGAACAGACACAAACTATATGACTCTGGCCTAGTCACTTAACCTTGGTGTGTTTCCTCACCTACAAAATGCTAATAAAAATATCTCCTATCTCTGAGGATTGTTTTGAGGTTCAAATGAGGTAACATTTAAAAAGCACTTGGGAAACCTTAAAGCCTTATAGAAATGCTAAATATTTGTTATTACAATCATTCTCATTATCATCATTATTCTAATATGTCTAACCAGTTTGAGCCTCATCTGTAAAAAAGAGGGTAATAATATTGTAAAGCCAACCACATTGGATAGTGTAAGTGGCAAAAAAGTTGTGCAATGTTAAAGAACTATTTAATTGCCTTGTTATCATTTCTTAAATCTGGCACCAAGTAATTACACTAATTAGAATATAATCAAATATCTTTAGAACAAATTTCTATATTTAAACAATTGACAGACCTGTACAATTATCTCCTGTTTGATCCACTTCGTAGCCATCATCACAGATGCTATGAAACATTGCTGGAAGGTTTTTACATGTTCCAAAGACACTGATATTCTGGAATGAACATTCATCACTATCTAAAGGCATGTAAAATATATATTATTATATCATCCATTTACAATACCAGCAACAGATAAAATACTGGTACTAACATAAGTTTATTACGTATTTTAGTAATCTATTTGGTTTTCCCCCTTTTGCAAAACTTAATGTGGATATTTTATTTGTAATTAAAGTTTAATATTAATAAGATACCAAATATTAACCATGTGCTAAAGTAAAAAATTTAAAGGTGCTATGTTTAAAATTTAATAAGGACCTTTTAATTCTTAATATAAATTACTCAATAAAGTATTGGGTACATAGCACATGGTCAAAAAAAATCTGGTACATGAAAAAACAAATACATGAAAATAAAACTTTGCTGTGGTTAATATTCAGAATCATAAAGCATAATTTCTAAATTTAATTTTCAACCCTTTTGTTTGTGTAGTTTTGTTTATGTTGCTCTCAACTAGAAGAGCACCTTATGAGCCTTGTTAGGTACAAATCCCCATTTAATCTGAAAGAGTTTTTGTTTCTAAAATCACACATAACAATTCTTCCTATCTCATCATTTTAAATCTCTTTGAAATTGAATTGTAGGTAGAAACTCAGTTCATTAAATATGAGTAAATATGAGGATATTTTTCTGTGCCCCCTTTCGAATTAGAGTACATGAATACATTAGTACTGATATAGCAACTATATACATACACACACAAATAAAGGAAAAGGATAAACTTTTCTAAAACAATTTTCTTCATATTCTTAGAATTTAAAAATATTTTAAACGGTTTTCTTCATTTGTCCATGCCTTGAGACTAATAGAAATTCCTGGTCCTTCCCAATAGTTTATTCACAAAGGGGTTAAAATGATTAATTTTAAGTACACTAAAATTAGCATATGGGCACTGATTATATTGAGCAGTTCACTTTGATAACAAGCCTCCAAAATGAGATTATATTGTGCAAATAGTAAGTCACTTTCCTATGGTATAGATTTTTTTCCCTATGTATTTTATTTGCTAGCAACTGGAACTGAAACTATGAAAATGAGATGTATTTCATTTTCAAATAATATAATGGTTAAATTATATTTTCAGTTTCTCTGTGAAGAACTTAATTTATATAAATAACAATTTATTAACAACTTCAGATATAAGAATTATATGTGTGTGTAGATATATATGCACACATATAATTTTATAAATACTTCCTCAAAACAAATGAGACTCCTTCAGATATTGGAATCTTCTCCCCAAGATAATCTAAAAAAGTGGAGCAAAAAACAATTTTTAAAATTGCATTTATAATTTTGAGGAAAAAAAGATCTTCCACATTGCATTTGTATCCATTATTTGTATAATTTAAAAGAAAATTCAGACCCTTTTTCTTGGAAAAAGTATAAGACTATATAAAAACTCTCCTCTGGGAAGGACTTCATCCTAGATGAAACCCAGAAAATCATATGATCAAGTGAATTATGAAGATGCTACTAAAATAAGCAGTTGAATGTAGTGGATATCCTGCCATCTAGGGGAGGGGTGAGGAGTAGGGGGGGAAAATTTGTAACAGAAAGCTTTGTAAGGGTTAATGATGAAGAATTACCCATACATATGTTTTGCAAATAAAAAAAATAAATTAAATAAGCAATTGATATTTTCAAAATTGTAATAATGTTAGACATAGACTACATTTCATTTGATGAAAAAAAAGTTGAATAGTTTTCCTATTTAAGTTAAGAACAAAACAACACAAATGAGAAATGGTTAAATGAAATAAAACAAACAAAAAAAGGGGTGAATCAAATAGGCTTCAATTCAGGAAAATTATGTGATGCATGAATGATAACTCATCATTATTTATACTGCAAAATAATCCCTGCTGGAAAGAATTCTTTTATATGTGAAAGTGTTTCTAGATTGAGGTCATTTCAACTTCTTTTTGTAGTTTCTTTCATTGCAGCCAATGTAAACTTTAAAATGAAAATTGAAATACTCTTGGCTTACCTTGGCAGAATTTGTTACCCGAACCTGCAGTGAATGTAGAAGGGATATTCAAGCATTGTCCATTCTCACCAAGATTAAAGTTTTCTGCACAATCATCAACATCTATTGATGAAAGGGATTCAATTACTATTAAATTATCGACTTTTATTATGCAAGCATTTTTTTCTTTTGTTCCTTTATCACCATTTATTCTGACAATTAAGCTAATGACACATACTATTTAAATCTTCAGGACAAACAATCCTGTTCAGAAGAGTTTTAAGGGGTATGTATTATATTTGCTATTTTTTTCTCTCATAATAAATTTTTGTTGTAAACTTGATGTGATAATTTTCCTTGATTTTGTAATTAGTTCAAAATAATTTTTATCATAATGATATTTTTAATCACTTGCCATACCTAGCACTGCAGTAATTTTAAGCATTGCAATATAATGAGCAAGAAAGTGTATCTAGTACATTATCACTTTAAACATATTATAATTTATATTGTGCATTATAATATATCTCATCATAACTTACTTTTTAAAAAAGAAGACCCATTCTCCTAAGAATGAGGCTTAATTGGATACTAATAGAGTGAATCTTGTTTTAAAAAGCCATCTACGATTATAGATTTGGAGCTGGAAAGAACCTCTGAGATCAATTACTCAATGTCCATTTTACAGATGAGGAAAGAGCATTTCGTAAAACGAGGAACAAAGAAAGGAGTTTTTCAAGGAATATCAAGACAGATAGTTCATATGGAAGGTAGATTTAAAGAGGGAAGTAAAGTGTAAGAAGACATAAAGATAACAATGGATCAAATTCTTAAGTAGCTTTAAATTTCAAAGACTTTATATTTGATTTTAAAGTAATAGAGACTCATTGGAGCTTCCTGAGGGTGACATACTTTCAAAAATCACCATTACAAAGGTTCTATATATCCACAAGTATTATCATTTCAATCTTTATTTAGCTCCAACAAAATTATAATAAACCTGAAACACCTTTTGTAGCCTGACATAGATGCTGTCATAATTAATAAAATGCAAATTTATTAAAACTATTCAATTCATATCATGTATTTTCTAAATTAATGGATATTCATAATATAATTTTTATATTGTAATTATATATTTATAATTTTTATAATATTTATATTTATAAGATTTATTATTTATAATTTAGAAAATTATAATTTTTATAATATTTATAATTTAGAAAAATAATTTTAAATTAGACATTTTATGTGCAGTGTAAAAGTTAAAATGAAATTCTGTCTATAACCACAATGAAAAGTCTCAGTGTATTTCATTTCATTGCATGCCTTCAAAATAAGGGATAGCATAGAAAAACTATTTATCAGTTAAAAGATGTTGGAAACTATATCTTTGAAATTTCACTAACCTAAGCAAGTAAAGCCATCTCCAGTGACTCCTTCAAAACAATCACAGTGGTTTAAACCTGGTGTGTTCACACACTGGGCATTTATCCTACCCTGATGGATTCCAGCAGAACATTCATCCAGCTCTAAAACCAAGGGAACAAAAGAAAATACAAGCTAAAATATTTACAAACAGATAATATTAAATTTGACCTTAATTTAAACTTTTAAGTTTTTGATTATATTTTGAAAAAGTAAAGCTGTAAAAGGCACAAAATCCCACAATGCCCTTAGAAAATTAATGGATAGCTACATTTTTAAAAAGCTGTATGAAAAGTCTAATTTAAGCATAAAGATTTAAAAATAACAAAGGTATTGAATTTTTCCTGTCCTGTAATGAAGGCATCTTTTAGTTTCTCGAACCATTTAATAACCAGTATAAATTCCTGATTGGATTATTTATCTGCCTTATAATTTTCATTATATTTGATAAAGGAATTCATTTCAATTATATGTGGTCATCGTTTTATTGTTAACTGTTGTAATGTAAATAGGAAATAATAAAAAGTGGATGATTGTGAGAGTAGGCAAGAAGTGGAAAGGAGATTCAAAGGGAATAAAAGGATGAAAGTGAGAAGGGATGGAGTCCTTAATATTTTGATAGACAAAAAATGAATATGTTGCAAAAAAATGGTATGGCAAACACTACATCTCATACTTCATAATGACACCTCATACTTTATAGTGGTAGTGAAAAGAGTCCTAAAGTTAAATAATTCATATTTGATAAATTAGTTTGCATATACGAAAAACAACATAGGCAACATAGTCTAATTACATGGTATCATAATTTTTTTACACATTCAATGTAGGAACTTTACTTAGGTTTGGGAGAAACTCCTTTTACTGTTTTTTCAAAATGGTCTAGATAACTGTTGATAACACATTTTAAAGGGATTAAAAAGCACTAAGTAGGTTAAATATGAATGTGCCTTTCAAAATGCAGTTTAACCAAATTTGACTCATTTCTTTGCTTCAAATAAAACATGTGAAATTTGTCAGAGGAATTACTCTTTTTTTAACCAAGAAACTAATATTAATCATGTATTACAAGTTCAGGATAAAATTTGCAAAAGTTTTGCTTTTCCTGCTTTTTTGTTTCATTGAAATTTAAATCTTGTTGATATGTTAAAAGCCTGGAAAATATATAAAATATTTTTAATCATATAATTGATTGGATGTACTTCTAAGTGCTGTTTTCAGATAGAAACTTTTCTATAATACAAAACAGTTGTTTTCTTATACTCTTTGATTCATTGTGCCATCCAATAATAAACATAGCAGATTCCTAGGCATAAATTATCTTACAACTAAAGTTACCTTTTGACTTTAGGATAAAAATCAAGAAGAAAAGCAACTTTTTTAAGTATGCAAATTTAAAGTATGTATACAAAAAAAAAGGATTACATAGAATATTATATTTGACTAAATGTAATTTTGTTCCCCAATAATTGATACTTGTGTTTGCTATTCACCAACACATCTGATACTATAACCTTCCCTGAAGCTACATTTGAAGCTTTCTAGGATATTTAAACAGGAAGCAGGCATATTACAGTGGTGAACATCAATGTCACATTCATCTACATCTAAAAAAAAAAAATAGTTAACTAAGTAGTATAATACTGAAATTTTAAAATAAGATTTTTATGAAACATTACTAATTCTATTTCCAAAAATGTTCTATTAGCATAATTTTATATAAAATATGAAAACTTTCAAATGTTACATTAATAATTATTGATATAATGGAAAGTGCTAATTTGACCATCTACCTTCTGCATAAAGATTTAGTAAAAGGTAACAGATTAGATTTGGGCTTGAAATAATTAGATTACATATGATTAGAATGATATGACACACATATGTTACTGAAGCAATTAGATCTAAGCACATCAGAACTAGTGAATTACATACATGGATCCCAGATAACTCATGCTGTGCCAGTGTGCTACAACCAAGCCAAATGTGTGATCTTTCAGAAGCAGTAAGACAGAGGGATATGCTGTAATTCATTTATACTACGGAATAGTTTTTAATCACAGTCTATTTGGTTTACTTAATATGAGCAATTTAATAGAATAGCAATGATGACAGGCCTCTGAAATGCAAACAGAAAAATGAAATAATGGATACATTATTAATCTATATACCTGTATATTCAATGTTTTCTTTCCTTCCTGAATAGCACAACTGACAGCAACAAATGAAGGATCCTTTTGTGTTCTCACATTCTTCAAACATACAGATGTTAGAATTTAAGTGGCATTCATCCACATCTGCAAGATTACATTTTAATTTTATTGGTTAACATTTACCTATAATAATCATCACATGTAATAAAGTATTTTTACAAGCATCTAACCATTAATGATAGAAATTAAAAGCATTCAAAATATGTATTAAATATGCATTTTGTACAACATATCCTTGGATATATATTTATAAGTTCATGAGATTAAAAAAATATGATATATATCTTTCATATTCCCCAGCTTGTATTACTGTGATTTAGAAATTAAAATGCATACAACATAAATACGCAAATACCCTAACTACTTAACTTTTATTACTTTTCTCATTTTCCCAATAATTAACTTTTAAAACAAGCTTTTCAAAGAGCACATATTTAAATAGCATCCTATAGATAAATTCCTACTCTGATACCTAATTTTAACATGGAGACCACCTGAAAGATTATTTTAAGAATGTAACTTCTGGCAGGTCCTAATTAAGTTAAAAACCATACATGACTGAAAATGTAGATAGAGGAGTAGTCTAAAATTTGGAATGGCTAATCACGACAGTGTGGACTCTTTCTTCATACTTGGGTTGATTTTTACTGGCTTTAATTCAAGAAGACTATTTAGTAAAAGAGTTAAAGCCTGAATCAAGTTGATTTTAAAGGCTTCAATAGAATTCGGTAATATAATAAATTTCATCAATGATTGCATATTTCATATGATTTAATATAATCATAAAAGAGGCAGAATGATTTAAAGAAAGAAGTTTATTAGCTTTTAAGTTGAATTTTGTTTGAGTCCTTGTCTTAGAAACCTAACTAGATGTGTCATTGTTGGAAAGAAATTTACCATTTTGAAGCCTCAGGTTACTCATTTGAAAGCAAGCATTTGCAAAATGCTTTTTTCACAATTATGATACAGATAGTGTAAGCACTTGTAAACCATATGGAGTAAATAAACATTAACTATTATTTTACCTAACTCCCCAATTTAACAGAAGGCAGAGGGCATATTTTCTTAGTTCAATACCCGAAAGTTTTTCTTTTCAAACTTCTTAGGAAACACTTTTATGATGTGAACATTACATCATGAAACACTACTTTGAGTACATATACATAAGCACTAAGAGGCAGCATGGTACTGTTAGTAGAGCTGATCTTGGAAACAGGAAGACATGCACTGAAATCTTGCCTTTGATATGTGAGAGCTGTTTGATTCTGAGCAAGCCCCTTGAATTCCTAATACTACAAGTATTGAAGACAGACTTTCCAAGGAATTACTGATCTGATTTAGTAGATGAGAGTAGAGTTTTCTCATTAGTTCCCACACTAAATGTAATGACAGATCTGTTTCTCCAACTATCTGGAGAATGATATACAAATGATTATTATTTATATAATGTCTAAATACCTTGTTATTTAAATAAATACTCACCAATGCATGTTTTCATATCCATGGAAGCTATGAAATCATCATAGCAGAGACATCCACCTGGAATGTTAGTACACTGGCCACTATCGCAAATTCCAGGATTGTTTTCACATTCTTCAATATCTAAAGAAATAAAATTTGCAACACATAAAAATTAAAATAATTTCTGAAAATACCAATGATTACCTGTTTCCATCCCTTCTGTAAGATATAAAACTAAGAAATCCTCCTTTCTCCAAACTTTTATTGAAGGTATTACCTTCCTTTTAATTGTCCAGATTCTCCTTAAAATCATTCCTGACTTTTTCTTCTTCCTCATCCTCAATATCCCTTATGATTCAACTTCCAAAATATCTATTATATCTGTCCTCAACTCACTTGCACAGTCCTACCCAATATCTATTTCATCTCCAATCAATCCTCCACAGACTGCAAACTGATATACTTGAAATACAGAACTAACCACCTCACTTCCTTACTAAAAAATATTCAGTAGCTTCTAGGAAATATTTCCCAAGGATAAAATATAAATTCCACAGCTAGATAATGATTGGCCAAGAAAGAAATCCCACTTGCCTTTTCATTCTTATTTTATATTTACTTCTTCACATACTGTCTATTTCATTCAAACTGCCCAACTATTTGTTCCTTATGCATAGCATTCTATCTTTCCACCTTTACATAGATGATATCCATATCTAGAATCCCTACTTTCCTCCACTCCTTAGTATCCTTATATTAGTTCTAATTACAGCTCTCAAAAATATTTATACATACACACACACACACACACACACACACACACACACATTGCATTTGCTAATCCTAGTCTGTTACAAGTGTTTTCCCCTTTTAGAACTACTTTGTGTTTGTATCTGATATTTAGCTGTGGATGTTATAGAATGGATGGTATTTGGAGGCAGAGATTGTTTCATTTTTTATTTTTATTACCAATGCCTAATATACTGCTTTGTATATAAATAGGCATTAAATGCTTATTGGGATTAATTGAATTGAATACAATAAAATCTGTACATGTAAATCAACCAAGCTGGAGAACATGCTTGTGATTGTGTTTCCTTACCTACACAGGTTCTCATATCTGGCATCAGGGTATAAACTTCATTGCAAATGCATTCATAGTTGCTTTCTGAATTAGAGCACTGGGTGTCACAAACTCCATTTGTTATCCTACACTCATCAGTATCTGTTAAAAATATATCAACTGTGTTATTTGTCAGTTCTTCATTTGAAAGTCTACCTTTTGAAAAATAACTTTACTTATTCACTTCTCATGATGATTTTTTTCTGTACTTATTCTAAGCTGATATTTGCCTATACAAACTAACAGATTCTTTTGGTAAGTTCTCCCCCTCCCCTGACTCTCCTACCTCTGTTTCTCCAAGATTAAAGATATCAGGAACATAAATGGAAAGATCAAGAAAATGAATGTTCAGAGCAAAGAAAGGAACCATGTTGCCTTGCAGAGCTATTCACTTCATAAAATTAAAACTTCATTTTTAGTTAGTAAACTCAAAGCAAAAGTAAACTGAACATATTTTATTAAACAAAAAGCAATGAAAATATAAAAGATTACCCAAAAAAGTACTAAAAAGAGATAGTAAAAAGATTTTCATTATTTCTTTTTTTTTTTTTTTTTTGCTTTTTGCTGAGGCAATTGGGGTTAAGTGACTTGCCCAGGGTCACACAGCTAGGAAGTGTCTGAGACCAGATTTGAACTCAGGTCTTCCTGACTTCAGGGCTGGTGCTCTAACCACTACACCACCTAGCTGCCCCTCATTATTTCTTATTACAAAGGACAACCATGCATCACTAGACAAGCATGTTTATTAAATATTATGAGATACCAGTGACTTAGAAGTATAATTGTTTCCCATGGCTCTCAATTTTTAATGAAATGGCTTGTCCTCTTTAGTGGCAAAAATTCCTTTTACTGACAAAGAATTTTAAAGACACTGATGTTTCTACTTCTTACCCATACAGTCTTGTCTGCCTGGAGTTGTTTGATATCCAGGATTACAAGCACACTGGTATGGTGTAATGATGTTCACACATTTTCCATTTCTATATAGATTATCACTCAGAAAACATTCATTTACATCTGCAAAAGAAAAAATGTTTCTATATAGCAGTTGAATATTGTACAATAATTAACTTAAAAGAATCACTAAGAACTGCATAAGAATTCCATAGTTCATGGAATTTTTCTTTTTTTTCCTTTTTAAATAGTATTTTATTTTTTTCTTTTTAAGTAGTATTTTAATAGTATTTTATTTTTCTTTAAATAGTATTTTGTTTTTCCAATTACATGTAAAGATAGCTTTCAACATTCATTTTTGTAAAATTTTGAGTTACAAATTTTCTCTCTCCTTCCCTCACCTTTCCTCTCCTCAAAACAGCAAGCAATATGATATAGGTAGCACATCTACAATCATTTTAAACATATTTCCATATTAGTCATATTGTGAAAGAAAAACAAGAACAGAAGGGGAAAAACCAAAAGAAAGAAATGTAAAACAATTTTTAAAGGTGAAAATAGTATACTTTGAACTGTACATTCAGTCTCATAGTTCTCTCTCTGGATGCAGATGGCATTTCCCATTACAAGTCTACTGCAATTATCTTGGATCAATGTATTGCTGAGAAGAGCTAAATATAGTTGATCATCACATAATCTTGTTATTGTGTACAATGTTCTGGTTTTGCTCATTTCACTCAGCATCAGTTCGTGTAAGTATTTCCAGGCTTTTCTGAAATCAGCTTATTCATCATTCCTTATAGTAAATAGTATTTCATTATACTCATGTACTATAACTTATTTAGCTATTCCCTAATTAATGGTTATCTACTCAATTTCCAATTCCTTGCCAGCACAAAAAGAGCTGCTACAAACATTTTTGCACATGCAGGTCCTTTCTGCTCTTTCATGATCAATTTGGTTACAAACTTAGTCCTGACACTGCTAGATCAAAGGGTATGCACAGTTTTATAACTCTTTGAGCATAGTTCCAAACTGCTTTCCAAAATGTCTGGATCAGTTCACAACTTTATTAACAATGATGTTCCAGTTTTCCCACCTCCTCTCCAACATTCATCATTATCTTTTCCTGTCATCTGAACCAATCTAATAGGTGTAAGGTAGTGCCTCATTTTTTTTCAAAGACAAGATAATTGTTGCAATTCAAGGATGCTATTTTTTTCTCTGCTCTTGGTCATATCTGTTTTTGACTAAAGTTTAGCCAATTCTAAACCCTTAGGTATTCTGAATTATGTAGGTTAGAGTTAATGATTATGGTATGTTGAAGACAGAAGTCTGAAAGTGTGTTTTTGATTTATACTTCCCCATGTACACACTGAATTTAGGGGAAATGCATTTGCACAGCACAAAGAGACAGGAAAGTAGCATATTTATATGCGGGCATACAGTCTTTATTTTTCTATCCCTTTGTCTTTGAGAAATCTCTCTGCTCATCATATTAGCTGACTATAAAGTATGGATAGAATGCTGAACTTCCACAAGTTATACCTACTGAAGATTATATTTACTAGTAACTGAGATTAGTGCTGCAGAGTTGATTGGTATTAACATTAATTTTGAATCAAACATATAATTTGACCAAGTAGAAAAAAAGGGAAGACAATTACTCCTTTGGTGTTTCCCCTGATTTACTTTGAAGTAATCTGGGACTCAATCTGGGAAATCAAAATTTCCAAATCTGGGCACATATAACCCTTTCCTTAATCCCTCCAGCGCTGGATTGGAGGAGTTTTGGAATGTTTAGAGGCAGGGGAACTTTGTGCACAAATTCTTAATTTGCTTTTAATATGGGTGGATCCTTAGATTTTCTGTTTTAAAAAAAAATATATATATATATATCCTAAGCAGTTTTTCACATTATTCTAAGCAAATATTGAACCCTGGAAACATGATCATATTAAATTGTTCTACTCAACAGTGGAGGGATATTTGTAGGCTTACTGTCCTCTAGTGGCCAGTTGAGATAATGCAACCTTTTAGCAGTCAGATGAGGTAGACTACTTAATTGCTAAATTGAGAAGTCCACTTGGTGGATGATTTAGATATTATGCTCCCTTGCTGGATAATAGAGTAATTCACTGAACTTCTACAGAGCTAAGACAAACAGCACACAAAATAATGTAGACTGCTATTGGGACACATCAGTGCCTTAAGTATTGTGTGTGTGTGTGTGTGTGTGTGTGTTCTTGTTTCTATAACAAGTAAAGGTCAGCATGGAAACTGACTAGAAGAAACCAAAGACAATACACATATACAAAAATTGTCCTTAACTATAACAATAAAGACTGATAAATTTAGAAATTGTCATATGGCTCAGTGAAAGGAAGAGAATAAGAATTTAAGTGCTTATTATGTGATAGACACTTGGCTAAGCACTTCACAAATATTATCTCACTTGGAGTTAATGGAGTTAGAGCAGGAATGAATGACAAGGAAGCATTTTTATGTGTGTGCACTTGTGGGTATGTAGAACATATTTGTGCAAAATCCCAGGGGTGTGAGCAAATAGATTTTTGAAAGTATATCTCTTTTCTTCTTCTAGTACCTAGAGCTTTTACATTTGTACATATTACACATGTGATATTTTCACCCAATAAAACTATAATAACTGAAATTTATTTGTTTTACTGCCTGGTATTGTACATGATAACAGATAAAATCAATTGTAAATTGATGTAGGGATCAATTACTAAAATCAAATATATGAAGGTTTTTTAATAAATAGAAAATCTAGTTTTAGAACTAATAGGGACTTAAGAAGCACCTGGTCCAATTTATTGGTATATGAGGAAATTGATGCCCAGAATGGTTAAATGACTTGCCTAAGATAACAAATATTAGTCTTTCTTCCTAGAACTAAACCAGAACCAAGTTTGCCCAGAATGGTTAAATGACTTGCCTAAGATAACAAATATTAGTCTTTCTTCCTAGAACTAAACCAGAACCAAGTTTCCTGAAGCCTAACCTTAATTTAATGATAGAGAAAAGTGGGCAGCAAATAATGTAGAATGCATTGTGGGAAGCCTTATTTTCTTTTTATAATTTAATTCTGGGGATACAAACTGGGGACAAACTCACCCACACAATTCTGATGTGATGATAGTTCATGTCCAAGTGAGCAGTCACATTCAAAGTTCCCTTCTGCATTCACATCATTTCCACCTCTACAAAGTAGAGAGTTATGTTCAAATTCATTAATGTCTGAAAGATAAATATGTTATCTATTAAGTGAATTTTAGAAAAAATAGTAAAGAATGGGAAAATGAGTGAATTTCAGAAATAAATGAGATATTTTCACTTTGAGAGGCCCTCTATCTTCTAATATAGTATTAGAAAAATCTAGTAACTAGTCAAAGTTTTAGTGCAACTGAAGCTATTAAGAAGTTTAGTAGTTTGAGGATGTAAAGTGATGAAGAAAAACCATCTTACAAACTAAGCAAGAAAGGCAACATTTATACGTTACAGATTATTAAAGAACAGATTGTTTTATTTTAATGTTAAATTTCAGATTTACTAAATGAATTTTGAGTTTTAAGAATATATAATTACTATCCAATAAATATTCACTCTAGAGGTCAGCTTAAACATCATTATATACATGTGTAATTCACAATGTCCTGAAAAGTAAATTAAAATACTATATAGAGTTGCAATAATTAAAAAATTGAAGGTGTCATAAACTTTGAGACAATTCCTATAAAATATCATAAATTTTAATACATAACTGTGTGAACCTAGTTTATTGATTTTAGATCTTCATGAATAAATACAATCCATTATCATTAATTTACTACTATTGAGATGTTGAGAATTTTCAGTGAGCTAAGAGTAATAAGGAACATATTTTTTGTTTCAGCAATTTATTGTTACATCTTGGTTCACAGCTATGTTGCAAGCATTCTCTGAGATAGGCATGGGTCAAGATAATGAGTCTATGCTACATTTGCTTCAAATTTTGAGAGCAAACCAACCATACTTACCCATACAGGTCTTCATCATCATGAACCCGCTTTCATAGCCTTCAAAACACTCACATTTAAAACTGCCTGAAGTATTGACACAAGTACAACTTCCACAAAGGTCAGGGGAAATCTTGCATTCATCAATGTCTGATTTTAAAGAATTAAATAGACTGAAGTGAACAAGAGTTAAAGTGTGAGATTTCAGGGAAAGGGTGATTTTTTAAGGGAAAAGTATAGCTCATTTGAAATGTCAGAAAAGTTTGTGTCATATAGGATAAAGATTTGTTCAGGTGAACAGCAACAGAGGGAATCAGGGGAGCTGAACCTGGGGTTCATTCTTCTTCCCAACTGCCAAAACTGTCACTGGCAACTGGCAGAGCTACCTTTCTGTGGTCAGAATTCTGGAACCAAATGGGGAGAGTTTTTTTTTTTTTTTTAATAGACTTTATGTCTTCCTGGATTGAAAATGACAAAACATTAAGTGCCTTCAACAAGTTTAGCTAAGGTGATAACAATCAAAGTCAGATGTTATATATATTTTTGGCAAATCCATTGTGTTGGCTGCAAGTACAACAGCTAAAATACCTCCCTAATTGGGTACAGTTAAAGACGAGAATCCTATAAGCAGAGACATAATGTAACTCATATATAAGGGTATAGAGTCAAAAGAGAAGACACATTTTTCTCTTTAGTCATACCAATCCAAAATGATATCAGTCTCATCTTCAAAAATAATGACAATGAATTTTCTGTATTTATTGCTGTTACTAATCTATAATATAATTTGTAACACTGCAATTTGCATTATTTAAAAACATGAGTTGTAATACTTGCTAACTAGATGAGATCAACTAAGCTGAAGCTACTCTGTATCCATATGCAGCAGAGAAAGAACTTTACATAGAGAATTTGTAGTCTGATAAAATATTAGTAATTGATAAAAATAAAGCAAAATTCATCATATGGCCTTCATTTTTGAAAGCAGAAAAAAAAACTATGCTGAATAGATTCTGAATTCAGCTGCTATAATATTTTAGGTTTCAGTTTTAAAATACTTCTCAAAAGGTTTGATCATTGGACCTTAAAAAATCTTATGTAAATAATATGGGTTCACTATGTGATCAATGGACCCCAAGGTGGGGTAACAAAACAGTTTATTTTCCACAGAGGGATAGAATTCTGAGAATAATTAAGAAAGTTGCTTAACAAGTAGATCCAACCAATCAGAAATGGGTCAACCAGTCTTACCACAGACCTCTCCATTAGGCTCAAACTAGTTGAAGTCAATGACCTGGCAAAGGTAAATGGGGAATGAAAGTGCTTAATAAAGTGTAGGAGCTTAATAAATTCTTTGAACATGAGATGCATAATGGGGCAGGGGGGGAGACATCTAGGAGGGCATGAAGAAGGCAGAAAGAGAGATACTGTTAGTCAGCTGAATACTGACCAATTGGAAATGATCAGGAGGAGATTAGGTGGTACATGGGAAAGGTTTGGCTAATAAAAGCACACTCTCCCTGCTGTATCAGCACACTCCTCCACCAAAAGGATGGACTGGTTTCCTGTAGGAACTTAAGAAACACTCCTTCATTTACTCCACAGATTTTTCATCATTTGGGGTGGGGAGTCCTCAGACCTCCATCTATATTCATAAAAATAATTTAAAATAACTTCTGAGCATTCTTGCTCGGAAACCTTCATTTTTCTTTTTTATTCATTTATTTCTTCAGTGACAGACATTACTTAAACTACATAAATAAAAAAATTTCAGTTAAAATTAGAAGGGAAATTAGTTAAGTGGGGGGAGGGAATCTTTTCAATAAGACTTTTTCATAAAAGTACTATAACTTATAAAATATTTTAAAAACTGATTTAAATTTATAAGATAAATGTTTGAAGACTGAACAGGAAATCAAAGAAAAAAATCCAATCTATCAACAACCATATGAAAAAAATTTTTCAAATAGTAGAAAAAAGCAAATCTGAGATTTTATCTCATACCCATTAGGTTGGCAAAATTAACAAGAATAAAAAAAATGATCATTGGAGAGACTACTGGAACACAAGTATATACTGTTGCATTGTTGGTGGATTTTTGAATTTGTCTAACCATTTCAGAAGGCAACTTAGAACTAAAAAGTTACTGAACTTTGTTTAATTACCTTTGATCACCTAATATAAGTTTGTATCTTGAACCAATCAGATGAAAAAGAAAATTAGTCATATGTATGAAAATTGTGTAGTTATTTTTTTGTTATACTAAAGAACTGGAAAATAAAGAGGGTGCCTATCAACTAAGGAATAACTCAAAAATTATAGCATATGAATGTAATAGGATATGATTGTGCTATAAGAAATGATGAAAAAATTATACGAACTGAAGCAGAGTGAAGTGACCAGAACAAAGAAAATGATTTATATAGTTAAAAATTAAAATGAAAAACATTGAAAGACTTAAGAACACTGATCAACAATTCCAGAAAACAGATGATAAAGCTTGCTATTCATCTTGTGACAGAGAGGCAATAGATTCAAGATTCAGAATGAGACATATATTTCAATGAAACCAAAATAGTAAACATTTATTAAATAGCTACTATACGTCAAGCACTGTGCCATGCATTGGGCATACAAAGAAAGTTAAAAATCAGACTCTTCCCTCAAAGAGTTCACAACCTAATGGGGGAGATAACATACAAATAACTATGAACAAACGTGATAGATGCAGGATAAATTTGAAATAATTAACAGAGTGAAGGCATTAAAATTATTGGGAAAAAATTTCCTGTAAAAGATAAAATTTTAGCTGAGGCTTGAAGGAATCCAGGGAAATCAGAAGAAGGTGAGACAAAGAGGCAGCCTTCCATAAATGGAGGTTAAACAATGAAAATGCCCAGTGTAAAGAGATGCAATGTCTTGTGTGAGGAACATTAAGAAAGCTGGTGTTACTAGACCAAAGTGAATGGGAGTAGAGTGAATATAAGTTATAAGAAAACTGAACAACTGAGGGAAGAGTTCAGGATGTTGTGGATGGCTTAAAACTCCAAAAGAGGATTTATATTTGATATTGGAGGTGAACCATGAAGTTTACTGAGTAGGTCATAAGTAGGTCAAAATTGTAAGCCTCCCCAGTGTCTGCTTCAGCTTTTGGAAGAAATTGTTCTCATCTGTACATTCTGCCAGTGGTGTGTGTGTGGATGGATGGTAAAGTCTTCAGATGCTTGAAGCAGACATTCCCCTAACTTATGAAATGGTTTGAGGTCTCTGGCTTACCCTCTGTCTGGTTTAGTTTGTATGCTGAGATTGTTTAAAAGGATGTAGCATGTGGCTGCTATTCATGGTACAGTTTCTTGGAGCTCCGGATGACAGCTAAGTGCCAAGTGAACACCCCAGGTGGATAAGCAGCCCTGAAAAGGGCTTGGCATATCCTAATACCAGAAGTCCTAGTTCTCCTTGAATTCTCCAAAACACTCCATAGTAAATATTAGGTGCTATATAAGTGTTTATTCCCTTCCCCTATTTTTTTCCTTGGGATCTTTGTCTTACAGTGAAATCTCTGAATCAAAATATATGAATTTTTTTCAATTTTTATTTGTATAGAAGTAAATTATTTCTTCAAGCCATTAAGTAGTTCATTAGACAAAGTGTGGGGAAGTCAAAAAAGACCTAAATTCAAATCTGACCTTAGACCCTTACTAGCTATGAGACACTGTGCAATTCACTTAACCCCATTTCCCTCTGTTTCCTCATCTGTAAAATGAATTGGAGAAGGAAATGGGAAACCACTCAAGTATCTTTGCCAAGAAAATCCCAAATGGAGAAATGAAGAGTAGAACACAACTGAAACAACTGAACAACATCAACAAATTATTTTCCAAAATGTATGTACACAAATATTTATAGCAACAATTTTTGTAGTGGCTAAGAACTAGAAATTGATGGTCCATCAATTGGGGAATGCCTGAACAAATTGTGGTATATGATTGTAACATATTATTACTGTGCTTTAAGAAATGATTTCAGAAAAAAATTTGAATTTAGATTTTTCTAACTTCAGATAGACAACTCTGTGTACTCTACATAGTCACAGCAATATTGTATGTTGAAGAATTTAAGAATAACTTAACTATTCTTAGCAAAGCAATGATACTACACCATCCCAAATATCTCATGATGAAACATGCTATCTGCCTCTAGAGAAAAAAGTGATGGAGTTCTGCATTTAGATGGAAGTGTACTTATTTTTAAATTTTTTTTACTTTTTTTTCTGTTACAACATGATTAATATGAAAATATGTTTCATATGATTGCATAGATAATCTATTTCAAATTGCTTGTCTTCTCAATGAGAGGGGTGGATAGGGAATGAATTTGGAAATCAAAATTTAAAAAATGAATGTTAAAAATTGTTTTTATATGTAGTTGGGAAAAATTAAATGTTAAATCACAAAAAGAAGAAGAAAAGGAACAGGAAGAAGCAAAAGGAAAGGAAAGGAAAAAGAGGAAGAAAAAGAGTGTGTGAGGGACATGGAATAATATATAATAAAGTTGGAAAAGTAGGTGATTGGTCAGTTTATGAAGGATTTTAAATGTTAAACAGAACATTTCGTTTTATCTAACCATCAACTCAATAAACATTTATTAATTGCCAATTATGTGCCAAGCATTAGTGTTACAAGGATGAAAAGGACAGTCTCTGTCCCCAAGGTTTCCACATTCTAATGAGGGAGAAAGCACACAAATGAGATTCATCAACAAGATATATAGAAGATAAATAGGAAATAATTAAAAGAAGGAAGGCAATAAAATTAAGAGGGGTAGAAAAGGGGATTCTAGGAGATGAGATTTTATTTGCGACTTGAAAAAAGCAAAGAAAAACAGAGATAATGGAAACTGTTTTAGAAAAAGATAATCAGAGAAAATGTGCAGAGATGAGAGATAGAGCTTCTTAGAGATATATTTAGCAAGGAGGCCATTGTTATTGTGGTGAAGGGTATGTGTTGGAGAGTAAGGTGAAAGAAAACTAAAAAGGGTTAAGTTATGAAAAATTGTGAATGTCCCAAAGAAATTTTGTATTTGTTCTTGGAAATGACAGGTAAACATTGGAATTTATTAAGTTGGGATGTGATATGACTAGAGTTACATTTTAGGAAAATCAATTTGATGGCTTAGTAGAGGATTGAAATTGAAAGAGACTTGAGGCAAGCAGCTCTACTGGCAGAACATTGAAATATTCTAAGCTTGAGGTAACAATGGTCTGCATCACAGTAGTAGCATTATCAGAAAAAAGAAGGGGGCATATCCAAAAAATGTTACAAAAATAAAATTGATAGGCTCTAATCACAAATTAGATAGAGTAACTAATAGTGAGAAGATGAGAATGCCACCTAGATTGGGGGATTAGAAAAATAGTAAATTACATAAGGAATAGAACTTAGAGGGAAAGGTAATGAATTCAGTTTTGGACATATAATGAGTTTAAGATGTCTAAAAGATAACTGGACCTTTCATATGCCTGGAAGACAACTGGACTTGTAAAACAGAAGTCAGCAGAGAGAGTAGGGTGGGATAGGTATATTCAAGGATCATTAACACAGAGATATTAAATAAATCCAAGAAAATTTATGAGATCACTAAATAAAAGTATTATAGAAGGGAAAAGAGAAAAATGCTGAAAACAGAATCCTGTGGGACAAATATATTAAAAGGGCATGATCCAGACTGGGCTATAGCAAAGAAGATTGAGGAAGAGCGGTCTGATAAAGAGGAGAACCAGGAGAGTGATGTCTTGAAAAACTATAGAGAAGAGAATGTGAAATAGAAGGGAGTGAGTGTTCAATATTGTCAAAGGCAACAAACAGAGAAGGCAAAGACAATGAGGATTAAGAAAAGGTCATAGGTGTGGCAATTAAGAGATCATTGGATGCTTTGGAGAGAGAAATTTCAGTGGAAAGCTACCATTATCTCTAAAGGGGAATCAACCAGAATGATTGACTTTCCAATAAATCAGGTGTGAAACAATGACTTTCACCCCTTTGATTCAAGATTATTCTAGAATCTTTAGCTATAACAATAATATAACAATAATATAAAATAACATTCTTTTCTAAATCATAAATCATAAAATGTTCTGGGGTTTTTTTGTTTTGTTTTTTACTAAGGCAATTGAGGTTAAGTGACTTGCCCAGGGTCACACAGCTAGAGAATATTAAGTGTTTCAGAGCAGATTTGAACTCAGGTCCTCCAGAGGGCTGGTGTTCTATCCACTGCACCACCTAGCTGCCCCAAAATTTTTTATTTGTTACCACTAAAACCAAGAAAGAAGAGATACAAAGAGAAATTCCATTTAAAAACACTGTGGACAATATAAAATATTGGGAGTCCATCTTCCAATACAAATCCAGGAACTATATAAACACAATTTAAAAAACACTTTTCATACAAATAATGACATATCTAAATAAGTGAAGAAATATTCATTGCACATGAGTAGGCCAAATCAATAGAATCAAAATGGTAATTCTATCTAAATTATTTATTTGGTGACATGCCATTCAAACTGCCAAAAAATTATTTTTTGAGATAAATAAAACTATAACAAAATTAATTTGAAAAAACAACAGATCAAGAATATCAAGGGAATCAATGAAAAAAAAGTGAACCAAGATTTTAAACTATTTTACAAAGTGGTAATCCTCAAAACAATTTGGTACTGGCTAAGAAACATAATGCTAAATCAAGAATAGTTTTGTTGCACAATACACAGTAGTAAATGACCATAGTAATCAAGTTTTTGTTAAACCTAAAGATTCAAGCTTTTGAACCAAGACTCTGTAACTTGACAGAAATTGATGGGAAAACTAAAGAACAGTTTGGAAGCTATAGAGAGTGGAGCACAGGTCTTAGAATCAGGAAGCTTTATCTTCATGAGTTCAAATCCATCCTTAGAAATATAAACTGTGGAAACCTGGACATCACCAATCTCCTCTGCCTCAGTTCCTCATCTGTAAAATGAAATAGATAAGGAAATGGCAAATTATTCTAGTATCTTTCCAAGAAAACCCTAAATGAGGTCACAAAGAATTGGGTCCAAATGAACAACAAGAAAAGTGTAGACTAACATTCCATATCACATAGCAAGATAAGCTCAAAATGGATATATGTTTTAGATATAAAGGGCCATATGGTAAGCAAATTAAGGGAATATGGAAAATTTTATCTGCTAGATCTATAACCAAACAAGAAATAGGGGTATGGTTAGTAAAATGGATAGTTTGATTATATGAAATTCAAAAGTTTTACACAAACAAAACCAATTCAGTCAAAATTAGAAGTCAAAAGTAGGAAATGGAGAAAACAATGTTTATATTAAATAACTTTTATAAAGGCTTCATTTATCATTTATCTCTATGTATTTTATCAAATACATAGAAAATGAGTTAATTTATAAAAGGGCCATTCTGCAATTGAGTTAAAAGATATGAGCATGCAATAATCAGAAGGAAAAAATAAAGCTATCAATAGTCATATGAGGAAAAATGCTCTGAATCATTAGTGATTAGACATACGGAAAATAAAATAACTCTGAGGTGCCATCACACATGGTAACATGACAGAAAAGAAAGATTACAAATATTGGAAGGGATATGAAAAATATGAATACTAATGCACTGTTATGGAAGTTGTAAACTGGTCCAACTATTCTGGAAAACAATTTGGCACTATATCCAAAGGGCTATAAAATTATTCATACCCTTTGACTTTAAATTGCCACTAGTAGGCCTGTATCCCAAATATTCTTTGATATATTAATGCCAATACTAGATTTGTATCCCAAAGTGATCAAAGAAAAGGGAAAAAATGGCCTACATATTAAAAATATAAAAGAAGTTTTTTGTGAGTGGCAAAGTATTGGAAACCTTGGAAATGCCCATCACTTGAGGAATGGCTAAACAAGTTCTACTATACAATTTTGCTGGAATTCTACTGTACTATCAGCAGTGATTAACAGGCTGATTTCAGAAAAACCTGGGAAGACATATGTGAACTGATAAAAAATGAAGTGAAAAGAACCAGTATATGTATATGTATATACATATACATACATGCATATATAGCATATAATAACAGCAAAACTGTAATGATAGTTAACTATGAAAGACTTAACTACTCTAATCAAAACAATTCCAAAGGGACCCACACCTAACAGCACATAACAAAATAAGGTCCATATGGGTTCATGATTTAGACATAAAGAGTGATATTATAAGCAAATTAGAAGAACAAAGAATAGTTTACCTTTCAGATCTGTGGAGAAGGAAGGAATCTGTGTCCAAAGAAAAAATGGAACTCATAATTGAACACCAAATAGATTATTTTGATTATATTAAGTTAAAAAGTTTTTATACAAACAAAATTAATGCAGACAAGATTAGAAGGGAGGCAATAAACTGAAAAAACATTTTTACATTTAAGGGTCCTGACAAAAGCCTCATTTCTAAATTATATAGAGAACCGACTCAAATGTATAAGAATTCAAGCCATTCTCCAGTTGATAAATGGTCAAAAGATATGAACAATTTTCAGATGATGAAATTAAAACTATTTCTAGTCATATAAAAAGATGTTCTAAATCACTATTGATCAGAGAAATACAAATTAAGACAACTCTGAGACACCATTACACACCTCTGAGACTGGTTAAGATGACAGGAAAAGGTAATGACCAATGTTGGAGGGGATGTGGGAAAACTGGGATACTAATACATTGTTGGTGGAACTGTGAACAAATCTAGCCATTCTGGAGAGCAATTTGTAACTATGCTCAAAAAGTTATCAAATTGTGCATACCCTTTGATCTAGCAGTGTTTCTACTGGCCTTATATCCCAAAGTGATCTTAAAGGAGGGAGACTTACATTTGCAAGAATGTTTGTGGCAGCCCTTTTTGTAGTGGCAAGAAACTGGAAGCTGAATGGATGCCCCTCAGTTGGAGAATGACTGAATAAGATATGTTATATGGATGTTATGGAATATAATTGTTCCATAAGAAACGATCAGGAGGATGATTTTAGAGAGGCCTGGAGAGACTTACATGAACTGATGATAAGTTAATGAGTAGAACCTAGGAGATCATTATACACAGCAAGATCAATATTATACAATGATCAATTCTGATGAATGTGACTCTTTCCAACAATGAAATGAGTGACGGCACTTCCAATGATTTTGTGATGAAGAGAGCCATCTACACCAAGAGAGAGGACTGGGAACTGAATATGGATCACAACATAACATTCTCACTCTTTTTGTTCTTTTTTGCTTGCATTTTGCTTTCTTATTCATTTTCTTTACTTTTTGATCTGATTTACACGAATTGGATTTAACATACATTCTAACATGTATAATATATATTGGATTGCTTGCCATCTAGGGGAGGGGATTGTGGGAAGGAGGGAAAAATCTGAAACACAAGACTATGCAAGGGTCATTATTAAATTATCCATGCATATGTTTTGAAAATAAAAAGCTTTAAAAAAAAGAATGATAAGGAAATTTTTCTTTTGCTCCATTCCCCAGTCGAAGAGAATAAAGGCAAATAAATATCCCTTACTTTCACTACAAAACTCAATCTTTCTTTTTTCACGAAGTTATTTTTCCTTGTTTGTCTCAATAACACTTTAAAATGAAGAGACAGTGGGGTTTATAACTTAAGACATCAGAGATTGCAAACGTTTCTATAAAAAGTGGCTAAGGATGAAAGGTTGGGATTTGACCGAACTAGAGTAGGAATCAAGGTTTTTCCCTTAATATTAAGGAGATAAATAGTTTTTCCCAACCTTAATACTGTAGCTCCAGACCACTCTCCCTGAATTGCCAGGCAGGCACACGACTCAAAGGAAGGAGCTTTTGGTACTTAATCCTACGGCAATTCTTCACATGCAGTCAATAATCTAAGTAGAAGTTATTCCAAACAAACTTCCTCTGCTTAACATTAAATTTGTTTGTAAGAAATGAAAGGTGGAGGATTTCCATATGAACTATTTTGAAATTTAGGAAAGACTATCAGGAACAATGGTTATACCAGAAGAATCAAGGGTCTGGAAAAGAGAAACTTAACAGGATTAAACCAAGCTAACATTCAGGGACCAGTTGGGTCTAGGGATAGAACTGTCTGAGGTCGAAGGTGTCAGCCTACCCTTTGAGCAAATCCTACTGGCCTCGACTTCTGGTTCTAGTGGATGTGGGTGCGGGTCCTCTGGAAGGAAACACTGTGCTCTTCTCCAAAAACTCCAGGATACTGTGGACACTGTAGGACCTGTAGAGGTGGATGCGGAGGTTGCTTTCTTAAATATGGGAAGCAGCCGCTGCAGCTCCTGCAGCCAACTGCATCCTCTTTCCAAAATGCCACATACAGCAACCACATAAAACGAAGTTGCAGACAGAGCCACTGTTGTCCCCCCATTCTGAAAACGGAAAGTGCTGAAACGTGGGAGGTCAGACAGTAAAGTGATAAAAATCCAGTGATTGCTTAAATAATAATAATAGTAATAAAGTACAGTAATCACTTCTACTCCAAGAAAAGCAATGCCACTTAGACCCAGGGTCTTTTTGCTTGAGCTTCCTTCTTTCCACGGGGGTAGTGAATTGGGCTACAGAGATCTTGCCACATCATTTGCCTTCGATATTCTGAACAGACTCAGAGTAACTCTAATTTAATTTCGACTCAGGGAGCGATAAAACCTGAAAGAACCACAATCCAAGGAATATAAAATAACAAAAATACTGATTGCAATCGTAGAATTACTAAGCCCCTCCAAAATTCTAAAACGCTTTAAAAAATAAAAATTAAGACGTGATCAAGGAGACCAGGTCCTTTAGTTTCCAGGCAGTCAATGTCTGCAAACAATATTTGCAAACAAAATAACAATAATAATAATAACCCCGGGGGTGTAAAATGTTCAGAATCTTCTGAATTGCAAAAGAATCCACAAGTGGAATTAAATTGTCTTATCCGCAGTAGTGGGAGCGGCAACAGGAGCAGTGGCTGCTGAAGAACCAAATGGCTGAAGGGTTTCAAACGTGAAGGAACCAGTTAGAAATTAAAACACAGGAAGAGAGACGTAAAAATGTTTTGATCCAAGGCTGATGATTATCACTGGGGGGGCAAGAGTGCAGCTCCAAACGCGAGATCGTAAGAGGGATATAGAGTGGAGTGATTGGGGGAGGGAAAAAGAAATAAAGAAGAAATAGGGAAGAGGCAAGGAAGAAAAGGAGAGAGGAATGTGGGAGAAGAATTGGCTAGAAAAGGAAGTCAAAAGAGAGCTAAAAAAAATTTGACAGAGAATTGGGAATCTAGAAGAAGAAAAAAAGCTTCAGAAGGAAGGGTGGTTTCCATTGGTGGAAGAGAAAATGATGACTGAAAATGAAGCACTTTAGGAGAGCGTGGTTTAGAGTAGAATAAGAGAAGGAAGATATGCTTGAGGATAGGAACAGGAGGAGAAAAACGAAGGTAATTACTAAGGCAAAGGCAGTAAGAGACGGAGTAATTCTCTTTAGTCAGTTTTCCCTTAGTCCCTTTCAGCTAGCCTATAATACTAGAAGAAACTGCCTCGGAGGTATCGATATAAAGAAGGTGGAGGAAAGACCATCCTAGGAACCCTTCCTTTTTTCTCGGAGCTTTTCCTTCTTGTATTCCAGTTCGCAACTACTCTGCAGTCTTTTGATTGTGGTCCCTTAAACATCGGCATTTTCACTATTTTCGGGCTTTTCCACAGGTTGAAAAGATAGGGAGAAAATGAAGGGTAAGGGCGGAGGAATATGCGCAGAACCACCAGGAAAGACTCCTGGTCGGGTTAAATTCTGCCATGCTGTGCTATTCCCTTCTCCCGCTGCCCTTAACAAGAGAGCACTGGTTTTTCAGGATTCAAAAAGCCAAAAACGCCAGCAGGGAGCGGGCTTGAGATTCAGAGAAACTCCTAGACAGCCTAATAACTATGTGAAGAATTTAGGCCCCCAAATCTGCTTTGAATTATATAAATATGTAGACATAAAAGCAAAATGTAAATTTTGTTTTCTGGATCTAAATTGTTCAAATCAATTATTTAAGAAAAGCTAAATTTGCTGGAACGTTAGGACAGGAAAGTAATTGTAAAAGAGAGGCCTCTGTTTTTCATTCCTTAAGGTGATTTTTAAAAAAGGAAATTAAGCACCAGCTCAGAATTCAGGAGGACCTGAGTTCAAATGTAATCTCAGACACTTAACACAACGTGGCTGTATGAACAGGGCAAGTCACTTAACCCCAATTGCCTCAGCAAAAAGAAAATAGAAAAAGAAAGAAAAATAAATTGAGCAAGCCATCAAATAATTCCCTAAGGAAAAAAAAATCTTCAAGGCTAGATGAATTCACAAGTGAATTCTGCCAAACATTTAAATAACAATTAATTCCAATACTATATGAAATGTTTGAAAGAAATGGACAAAAGAATCCTACTAAATTCCTTTTATGATACAAATATGGTGCTTATATCTAAACTAAAAAGGACCAAAACAGAGAAAGGAAATCACAGACCAATTTTCTATGAATATTGATGCAGAAATTTTAAATAAAATATTAGCAAAGAGATTACAATAATTTATCATGAAAGTAATACACTATGACTAGGTGAAATTTATACTAGAGATGTTTGAATATCAAAGAAACTAAAAATGTAATTGCCATATCAATACAAAACTACAGAAATGATGTGATTATCTCAATAGATGCAAAAAAATTTTTTGATAAAAAGATTTACAGCATCCATTCTTATTAAAAAACTCTAAAGAGCAAAAGATGATAAGCAGTATCTACCTAAAACCATCACATGTAATGGGGATAAGCTAGAAACTTTCCCAATAAGATCAAGTGAAGCAAGGATTCCCATTATCACCACTATTATTCAATATTGTACTAGAAAGATTGGCTTTACAAAGGAGAGAAGAAAAAGAAATTGAAGGAACAATAATAGTCAATGAAGAAATAAAACTATTATTCTTCACAGATGATATACTAAGAGATTCCTAGAAAATCAACTTGAAATAATTAACAATATTAGCAGAGTTGTAGGTTCTAAAAACAAATGTACATTTCTATATTTATCAACAAAGCTCAGCAGCAAGAGATAGAAAAATAAATTCCATTTAAAATTAAAAAATAAAAAATAAAGATATTTGGGAGTCTGCCTGCAAAGACAAATCCAAGAACTATATAAACACAATTACAAAACACTTTTCACACAAATCAAGTCAGATATAAACAACTGGAAATCTTTCAATTGCTCATAAGTAGGCCAAACTAATACATTAAAATGACAATTCTACCTCAATTAATTTACTTATATTCAGTGCTATACTAATCAAACTACCAAAATTATTTTATAGAGATAGGAGAAATATTAACAAATTCATCTAGAGGAGCACAAGCTCAAGAATATCAAAGGAATTAATTAAAAAAAAATTCAAAGTAAGGTGAGCTAGTTGAATCAGATTTAAAACTATATTGTAAAATAGCAATCATTAAGACTACTTGATATTGTCTGAGAAAAAAAGTGATAGATCATTGAAATTAAGTATATAAGACACAGTAGTAAATGACTATAGTAACTTAATGTTTGCAACCCAGACTTCAGTTTCCGGAATGAAAATTTATTATTGACAAAAATTGGACAGCAGTTTGGCAGGAACTAGATATAAAACAACATCTCACACCATATACCAAGAAAAGGTCAAAATAGGTATATGGTTTAGATATAAAGGGTGATCATAAGCAAATTAGAAGAACAAAGAATAGTTTACCTGTCAAATCTATGGGGAAAGTATAATTTATGACCAAACAAGAGATAGAAAGCATTATGAAATATACAATAGATAATTTTAATTATATTACATTAATAAATATTTGCACAAACAAAACCAACACAACCAAGATTAGAAAGTAGAATTCTGAGAAATAATTTTTAAGTGTCTCTTATAAAAGCTTCATTTCTCATATATAGAGAGAATGGAGTCAAATTTATAAGAATACAAGTTATTCAAATGTTGGAAGGGATGTGGGAAAACTGGGACACTAATACATTGTTGGTAGAGTTGTGAACTGATTGAACTATTATGGAGCGCAATATGGAAATATGCCCAAAGGACTATCGAATTATGCATACCCCTTGACCCATCAGTGTCTCTACTGGGCCTGTATTCC
>JAJPUD010001407.1:253305-284433 GCA_023553655.1 Myrmecobius fasciatus | reverse complement strand
GAAACAATCAGCAGGATGATTTCCGAGAGACCTGGAGAGACTTACATGAACTGATGCTAAGTGAATTGAGAAGAACCAGGAGATCGTTGTACATGGAAACAGCAATATTATATGATAATCAATTCTGATGGACATGGCTCTTTTCAACAATGAGATGATTTAGGCCAGTTCCAATGGTCTTATATGAAGAAAGCCATCTGCACCCAGAGAGAGGACTATGGGGGGCTGAGTGTGGATCATAATATAGAACATTCATTTGTTTTATTATTGGTTGCTTGCATTTTGTTTTCTTTCTCATTTTTTCCTTTTTTATCTGATTTTTCTTGTACTGCCTAATAATTGTGGAAATGTGTATATAAGAATTGCACATGTTTGACATATATTGGATTACCTGTCATCTAGGGAAAGGGGTAGGAGGAAGGAAGGGAAAAAAATTTGCAAGGGTGAATATTGAAAATTATCTATGCAAATGTTTTAAAAATAAAAGGCTTTAATAATAAAAAAAATTCTGGCAATAAAACAATTTTTTTTTTAAAGAATACAAGTCATTCCCCAATTGACAAATGGTCAAAGAATATGAAGAGGCAGTTTTCAGAAAAAGAGATCAAAACTATATAGTCATATGAAAATATACTCTAAATCCCTATTGAATAGGAAATGTAAAATTCAAACAATTCTGAGGTAACCACTCGTACTCATCAAATTGACTATTATGACGGTAATGGAAAATGATCAGTGTTGGGGTGAATGTGGGAAAATTGGGACATGAATGCATTGTTAGTGGAATTGTGAACTTATCCAACCATTCTGAAGAGCAGCTTGGAACTATGCCCAAAGGACAATCAAACTGTACATATCCTTTAATCCAGCCATAGCATTACTAGGTTTATACCAAAGAAATGCTATTTGTATAAAAGTATTTCTAGCAGCTCTTTTTGTGTGGTGAATAATTGGAAATTGTTGGGATGCCTATTGTGAAACAAAGAGGAATCTCTGCAAGTGACTTGGAACCAACAAAGTGTATGTCCTAGGAGGAGTGTTTCTTCAGAGATGCTGAGAACTAAGCTGAGAACAATTATCTTTTTCAGAATTTCCAAGGGAAGATGTTTCCAGGGATCAGATGACTAAGTATGAAAACTGGTAATGAAGGTAAAATATATTAATTGCATACACATTAGGAGTGGGTTACTAGAAGCAAAGAGGTTTGGTATTAATTAAAATTGATGGTCATTATTGTATTATTTTGACATTTATGATTCATGGCTTTTATGTTTGTCAGCAAGAGGGATATATTCAAATTCCCTTTATTTATTGTTTGGAAATCAAGGCCATTCTTTGCAGTTTTTTTGGTTAACTGAAAGCCTGTGTTCAGTTTTTATTAACTACACTTCACCAACACTTGACTTACGGAATAGTAATGTTTAAGAGTTTAACTGTTTAAGAAAGAGAAATTTGAGCTTCCTAAAATGATTTCATATTTTTTCAGGTACTGTAGCTAACTGCTGATAGGTAAATCTCACTTCTCAAATCAGTCCATTGTAAACTCTCTAAATCTAATCTGTAACCTGACAATTTAGGTATAGAACCTGTTTAATGAGGCTTGTCTCCTCAAAGGATATATAAGATTATAGTTCTGCTTAACTGTGTTTGTTCAATTTTTATGACACTGAAGGAAACATAAAATTAGGATTTTTGTGATACTGATGGCCATAGTGTACAATTTCTTTGATCATGACATGTCAAGAGAAATTTGTTATGAATCCTATATTTCCTTAGATGAACTGTCAAGATTTAGACAAGATGTATAACAACAATTTTTCTTTCTGGCTAGGTTTCACTAAAATTGACCTAATACATTTCTTTATAAGTGCTATTTCATATTTGGTGGTTTGTTTTCAGCACCAACATTTCCTTGTTACATTATAACTAGTTTCACTGAATCTAAGTGAATTAAATGTCACATTAGATAAAAGAGGGGGACATTCCAGAGACTCTGAAATTCTCCTTTTTTTTTTTTTTTTTAACCAATTAAGATTAGTATTAGAAAACACTGAAGAAAATAAGTCAGTTTAGAATCAGGAATTCTAGTCACAGACCAGTGCAGTGGTAAAGTCAGTCAGCCAGTCAGCTTTATTAGACCCTTACTATGTATCTGGTCCTATCCTAAACCCTGGGAATAGAAGTAGAGGTAGAAAGAAAGATAATTCCTGCCCTCAAGAAGGTTTTATTTTAATGGAAGAAGGTAACACATAAAAGGGTGCTAAAGGGGGTGTGTGAAGGAGAAAGAACATATCTGTTGAAGATAATGTAGAGAACCTATGGAGATGAAATAGCAGTGCATCGGGGCAGCTAAATGTAGCAGTGGATAGAGCACCAGCCCTGAAGTCAGGAAGATCTGAGTTCAAATCTGGTCTCAGACACTTAACACTTTCTAGGTGTGTGACCCTGGGCAAGTCACTTAACCCCAACTGCCTCAGCAAAAAAAAAAAAAAAAGAAAGTTTAAAACAAAAAAAAGAAAGAAATAGCAGTGCATCCTAGAAAGAGTTATGAAAATGAAATTGCCCTTTCTTGGGCAATGGGGAAAATACAGTTTTTCTACTCCCTCCCCATTGACCAAATGATGATTTTGTGAACTTCAAAAGATCAGAAAATTAGGAATTCACATTTATAATAGAAACCATGTTAAAAGGACAGTGGCTATGAGTAGCTTTTCCAATGGGACTTGAAAGACTCATTGAGGAAAGAACTACATACATCAAGAAAGACAGCTTCAGAATTTAAGGGATATAGTAATCCATGGAGCTCAGCAGGATCCCACTAAGGGGACCTTTACATGTAGGCTCCTGGAAGGGATAAAACAACTTTCAGTAACCAGAATTTTTGAGTTTGCCACTTGGCCATACATGTTAAAAGTTCTAACAAGTTTGGTGGGCATGTTGATGTAACAGATGTACTTGCTTAGTAAATATGCTTTCCCTTTAAAAAAATATATATTTAGGTACATTCATTTAAAACACACATATGAGCCATGTTGGGAGAGGAAAATCAGAACAAAAGGGAAAAAACAAGAGAAAATAGTATGCTTTGATCTACATTCAATCTCCATAGTTGTCTCTCTAGAGGCAGACAGCATTTTCCATTCAAAATTTATTGGAACTGCCTTGGATCACAGAATTTCTGAGAAAAGCAAAGTCTATCATAGTTGATCATCACACAGTCTTGTTGCTGTATACAATGCTTGCCTAGTTCTGCTTGCTCTACTGAGAATCAGTTCGTATAAATCTTTCCAGGCTTTTCTAAAATCAGCCTGTTCATCATTTCTTACAGAGCAATAACATTCCATTACTTTCATATACCATAACTAATTCAGTCATTCCCTAATTGATGGGCACCTACTTCTTTTCCAATTCTTTGGCAACACAAAAAGAGCTTCTACAAACATTTTTGTACATGTGGGTTTTCCCCCCTTTTTATGATCTCTTTGGATACAAACCCAGTGCAGCACTGCTGGATGAGAGAACATGCACAGTTTTGGGTATAGTTCAAATTGCTCTCCAAAATGGCTGGATCAGTTGACAAATGCTTTACTATTCCAATTTCCCTACATCCCCTCCAAAATTCAGCATTATCTAAAGGCCTCATTTCTAAAACATATAGATAATTGTCTCATATTTATAAGAATTCAAGCCACTCTCCAATAGATAAATGGTCAAAGGATATGAACAGACAATTTTCAGATGATGAAATTAAAACCATTTCTAGTCATATGAAAAGGTGCTCCAAATCACTATTGATCAGAGAAATGTAAATTTAGACAACTGTGAGGTACCACTACACACCTGTCAGATTGGCTAAAATGACAGGAAATGATAATGATGAATGTTGGAGGGGATGTGGGAAAACTGGGACACTGATACATTGTTGGTGGAACTGTGAACGGATCCAACCATTCTGGAGAGCAATCTGGAATTATGCTCCAAAAGTTATCAAACTGTGCATACCCTTTGACCCAGCAGCGTTTCTATTGGGCCTATATCCCAAAGAAATCATAAAGGAAGGAAAGGGACCCACATGTGCAAGAATGTTTGTAGCAGCCCTTTTTGTAGTGGCTAGAAACTGGAAACTGAATGGATGCCCATCAATTGGAGAATGGCTGAATAAATTATGGTATATGAATGTTATGGAATATTATTGTTCTGTGAGAAATGGCCAGCAGGATGATTTCAGAGAAGCCAGGAGAGACTTACATGAACTGATGCTGAGCGAAGTGAGCAGAACCAGGAGATCATTATACACAGTAACAACAATACTATATGATGATCAATTCTGATGGACATGGCTCTCTTCAACAATGAAATGTTTCAAACCAGTTCCAATTGTTCAGTGAAGAAAGCCATATACACCCATAGAGAGGGATATGAAATGTGGACCACAATATAATATTTTCATGCTCTCTTTTGATGTTTGCTTGCATTGGGTTTCCTTTCTCAGATTTTTTTTTCTTGTAGATAAGATTTTTCTTGCACAGCAAGGTAAGTGTGGAAATATGTATACACATATTTGACTTATCAAGTATTTTAACATAATTAACATGTAGTGGACTTCCTGCCATCTAGGGGAGGGGAGGGGACTAGGGGGGGAAATTTTGTAACAGAAAGCTTTGTAAGGGTCAATGTTGAAGAACTACCCATACATATGCTTTGCAAATAAAAAGCTTTAAAAAAAAAAAAAAAAACAAATTCATCATTATCTTTTCCTGTTATCTTAGCCAATCTGATAGGTTTGAGGTAATACCTCTGAGTGGTTTTAATTTGCAGTAAATACACTGTACAAAAGCTAATTATCACTATTAAATATAACTGATTAAATCTGATAATCAATGGATTATCTTCATGATGCAAAGTACTAGATATCTAACCCTAACTTGGTTATCTCTCTAGAATTAGAGTATGTCACCAGCAACTTGGGAAACTGACTACCAAAGCCTAAACACGTTGGGGAAATAACCCTGGAGGGAGTGCTAAATTAGGAAATGCATTTTTCCAACATATATTCATATTAGATACTCAGCATATCTATTCAAAAACTATTCAAAGAAGCCATTATTATTGAACTTCTGGAACCAAAAAGTAAAGGGCCGAGGAGGTGAGGGAAGGTGGGGCTGAAGAAGGGGGAGGAGGCGAAGACCAATTTCTAGAGTTGAACTGCTTTTATATCTCTTCACCAGGTGAGGCAGTTGTTTTCTAAACCTTCCCTGAGGATAAAGGCAGATTAGGAAGCAAGATAAGAAATAAAGATTGCATTCTAATTCCCCAAAGACACCACTCTGGTCACGCGGGTAGGGAAGTCTCCGTCCCACCCCCACAAGTTTCACTCAGAACAGCGTCCTTAGCAACCAGGCTCAACTGTGCTCCTGAATGTGAAACCCACAGCGGGTGAGCGGGAAAATTGTTTAAAAGAAAAATTACCAGAAACAGACCTCCAGGTCCTACGCTAGCTACCGTAATCACTTATTTCTACGGGCAATGAGAGGTCTAGGGGGCTGACTCGGGTTCTCTGGGGTAAGATTCTCCAACCCCCTTTTCTAACTAAATGTCTCGGCTCCCGGCTGGCTAGGGCTGAGATGAATGCTGGAAATTGCTTACATATTCTGGGAATAGTTGCTCAAATCTAGCTGACCCAGGTCGCGAATAATATATAAGCAAAAAATCGTATTAGGAGAAATATAAGGGCCATTAATTTGTAGGCAAAAGTCGTATTAAGAACAATATAAGGGCCATCAAAACTTTTCTTCTGACGCATTTGCTAGCAGTGTAAAAGTATTCTTTTGAGGTGGGTCTGGTGGTGCATTGAGTTTTTCAAGTTTTGTATTTGAAAGAATCTTAGAAATCATCTAGCACAATTGCTTCATTTTGCTGATAAAGGAACTGAGACCTAAAAGATGAAATGACTTCTCAGAGTCTCAAAAATAACAGATAGCGTATCCTGTCTGAAAGCCCAAATCTTTTTAATTCAAAACCAATGCTCTTTCCTTCACTTAATCAGTAGTCAAGTTTTCTCACAGAGGCACACAATTTTTTTTTTCACTTTTTAGTTCCATTTTTTCAACATTATCTGTAACATTACACCAAGTTCTGGGAGAGAAAAATAAAGGCATGACCTATTCATAAGGAAGTTGTGATACAATAGAAGTACTACTAAATATTACAGAAATTCATGGAGATAAAAGGGAATAAAATTAGAATATGGTAACTATATAAGAACACAGAATTTTCTCAGATCATATGGGAGATCATTTCCAGTTAGTGAATCAAGAAGAATTGATATTTAAACAAATAGTCATTGAGAAGGGAGAGATTCAAGCAAGGACCACCTAGGCATTAAGTAATGCAAATATTGAAAGCATAGAGGCAGTTACATGAAGAGTAGAAATCAAACAGGAAAAAGTAAATCTGAGCCCCATATTTTAATTACATGTATTTTTATTATGAATGTAACAAACAAAATGAAATCAACTTTTCATGTATACAGTGGAACAGAAAAAAGAATTTATAACATTTAATTCATTGGAATTTGCAAAGATGTTTTAAATTTCTTTATTTCTGAGCTTTTATCTAATTTTTAAAAGTATATCTTACTTGACCCCCATAGCTTTCTTTTCTCTTTTAGTCCCATTTTTACCCCACCCCCCCCCTTTTTTTTTACCCTTGGAAGTGAAAAGAAAGCTAAGTAAGAAATAAACAGTCAAGAATTAATAGCTTAAAAAAAATTTCATACTGGCCATGTCCAAAAATATACATTTTATTCTAAATTTTCTTTAGAATTGTAATTCATCATTGGTCCTCAGGAATCAGTGGGTTATTGTGTTGATCAGAATTTTAAAATCTTTCAAAGTTGTTGTTCTTGTGTGGTATGTATTTGTGGTGGAATATTATTGTCTGATGGAACAGGAAGCTCTCAGGAAAAACAAAACAAAAACAAACCAAAAAAAAAAAACCAACCTTCAAAGTCCTTCATGAACTCAAGCGAAGTGAAATGTATTGTACACAAAGTAATAGAATAGTCTGGGTTGATCAGGAATGTAAATAACTTTACTATTATCAACAGTACAATGATCCATGACTACTCTTAAGGACTTATGATGAAAAACCCTATTCATACCCAGAGAAGGAAAAGGTTGTGTCTGAATACAGATTGCAGTATTTTCTCTCTATATTTTCTTTCACAACATGACTTTTATGGAAAATTGGCTTTCCAAGGTTCTAGCTATCCCATGGGTCCACTTCCCTATAAAACCATGTCACATGAGTTTACAACAATGTATTTACCTTTAATAGCAAGCCAGAGAAAATGGTGAATTATAAGTAAAGATCATAATGAAATGACATACTAAGAAATATAGCAGTGCAACATCCCATATGATACAATAGTCCACAAATATGCATAATATCATTGGAAAGAGTGAACCTCTATAGAGTATATATGTAGAGGGACAAATGTACAAGGAACCTGTGGTCAAAGCACATGAGTAGGTAGTTATATTTGTAGAGAACATGTATAGTCAAGACATGAGTAAAGTGACAGTTCATATCTCTTATGCCTACTGATGTTTTTTAGTGATAACATCATGATGTCCCTGATTTGATCCATCCTGGTTTCATAATCTATACCTGATGCTGCTGAAGTTGAATGTACTCCAGTGGACATAACTCTGATGGAACTCATACCTCATTCAGATATTTTTCAAGTGATTGTTGCTTACTACATGCTGCTCCAGTGCTTCCAGATTCTGGCTCAGATTAAATCCTTGGTTATTTCTTCCTCAAAGTAAGAGTGGACATTGCCGATTCTTTTAAAACCTAAAGGCTTTTTTCTGTTTTAATTCTCAATAGAAAAGTCAGTAACCTTTGTATAGAACCCAATAAAATCAAGCAAACAAAAGTATCCCTTTCCTCAAGTTTATTTGCTTTGTTCCCTACAAAGTTTTCCCTTATGAAATATTTTATATCTCCAGCAATAGTCATTGCAGCTAGCTAATTAATACCATTAGCTTTTGTCCTTTCTTTTTATTCAGATTCTGATCTGAAAACAATCAGTATTCCATATGCCTCCAAATTTTAATCTCTGAAGACTATAAACTTGGCTAATGCTATTTATCCAATGACTACCAAACAAGTTTGGTGATTGGGTTCTCCCATTTTCCAAACCTGAATCTTTTTCATTTTCCATTGTAGCTAAATCAACAAAAAAAAAGGGCATAGAGACAAAGCTAAATCTCAAGAATGACATCATTTTCTCTTCTACCAGTTTAGCTGCATTATTGGATCTTTCACATTCAGATGTAGTAAGCTAAGTTAATGAAAGGAACTTTGACACATAATTGCATCCATTTTATTAGAAAGGATGACTTATTTTTCTTCCATATTAGTTATGTTACTAAAGGAAATACATAAAATAAAAAAATAAATGTTTTCCAGACCCCATCAGTTCTTTTTCAGCATTTTCCATCATATCTCCTTCAGAATTGTTTTGGATCATTGTTTTGCTGCAAATAGCTGTCATTCACAGTTAATTATCATAAAATATTGCTGTTACTTTGTACAAGATTCTTCTGATTCTGTCTTCATTTTGCATTAGTTCACCTAAGTCTTTTCAATTTTTTTTAAACCATCCTGCTCATCATTTAACACAATAGCATTCCATCACAATCATATATGGCATATGAGGATATCCCATTAATTTCTGATTCTTTGCCACCACAAAAAGAGTTGCTCTAAATATTTTTGTACATTTATGTCCTTTTCCTTTTTTGAGTTCTTTTGTGTACAAACCTAGTAGTGGGATTTCTGGGTGAAAGGATATACACTGATTTATAGCTCTTAGGACATAGTTTCAAATTGCTATCTAGAATTTTTGGATCACTTGGATATAACTCTACCAACAGTGTATTAATGTGCCAATTTTTTCACATCTTGCCCTTCATTTGTCACTTTTCTTTTCCTATTAATGTGAGGCTCAATATCTCAAAATTGTTTTAATTTTAATTTCTCTAATCAATAGTGACTTAGAGCATCTTTATTATAATAGATAACTTTGATTTTTCCTCCTGAAAAATGCTTATTCATATCCTTTGACTTTTTATCAATTAGGGAATGATTTATTTTTATAAATTTAACTCAATTCTTTATGTATTTGAAAAATGAGGCCTTCATCAGAGAATTTGCTATAATTTCCCTTCCAGTTTCTGCTTTCCTTTTAATCTTGTTTACATTGGTTTTGTTTGTACAAAAGCTTTTAAATTTAATATAATCAAAACTATCTACATTATATTCCATAATGCCCTCTATCTTTTCTTTGATCTTAAATTCTTCCCTTATCTATAGATCTGACAGATAAAATATTTCCTTCTCCCTTAATTTGCTTGCAGTATTAATCTTTAACAAGTTTAACTATTTTGACCTTATCTTAGTATATGATGTAAGATGTTGGTCTATACCTAGCTTCTGCCAAACTGCTTCTTGTTTTCCCCATAATTTTTATCAAATAGTGAGCTCTTGTTCCAAAAGTCTTGATGTTTGCATTTTTCAAACACTAGATTCAATAGTCATTTAAGACTATATTCCACGGTTTTATCATTCTATTCCTTAGTCAATACAGGTTGTTAGAAAATTACCACTTTGTAATACAGTTTGAGATCTATATCTGCTTCATATTTTTTTTTCATTGATTCCCTTGGTGTTCTTGACCTTTTGTTCTTCCAGAAGAATTTTTCTAGTATTTTTTATAGTTCTATAAAACAATCTTTTGTAATTTGACTGATATGGCCTTGAATACATAAATTAATTTTGGTAGAATTGTTACTTTATAAATATTTATTTATTTACAACTTAAATACAAAATAGAAAAAGGAAAAACAAAACAAAACAAAACATTGCCATGTACAAAGTAACATGTACAGCAGAACATAAGGGACAATTCTGAATTGTCATTTTTATAACATTGGCTCAATCTTCCCAAGGACAATTAATCTTCTGACTTTATTTGTATGAAAAATGTTTTATAATTGTGTTCATTTAGTTGCTGGGTTTTTCTTGGCAGGTAAGCTCTCAAACATTTTATACTATCTCCAATTATTTTAAATGGAATTTTTCTTTCTATTTCATCCTTCTTGGTTTTGTTGGTAATATGTAGAAATGCTGATGCAATGTGGGTTTATTTTATATTCTGCAACATTGCTAATTATTTTAAGTAACTTTTTTTCTCCCCTGAGGCGATTGGCGTTAAATGACTTGCCCAGGATCACACAGCTAGGAAGTGTTAAGTGTCTGAGGCTAGATTTGATCTTAGGTCCTCCTGACCTCAAGGCTGGTGCTCTATCCATTACACCATCTAACTGCCCCTAAGTATACCTTTATATCATCTGCAAAAAATGATGGTTTTGTTTCCTGATCACCTATTCTAATTCCTTCAGTTTCTTTTTCTTCTCTTACTGATATAACTAACAATTTCTAATTCAAAGTTGCTTTATCACTGATCTTTTTGTTAAAGCTTCTGTCAACATTATCCTCATTACTGATAGTGCTTACCCATGGTTTTAAATAGATACCTATACTTTTATGGAAAACTCCATTGATTCCTATGCTTTCTCATTTTTTTTAAATTTTTAAATTTATTTTTTTATTTTATTTGCATGACATATGTATGGGTAATTCTTCAACATTAACCCTTACATAGCTTTCTGTTACAAATTTTTCCCCCCAACTCCCCACCCCTCCCCTAGATGGCAGGATATCCACTACATGTTAATTATGTTAAAATATTGGCAAATCGAATATATGTATACATATTTCCAAACTTATTGTTATGCAAGAAAAATCATATCTACACAAAAGACATATCAGATAAAGGAAACACAATGTAAGCAAACATCAATCAAGAGTATGAGAATGTTATGTTGTGGTCCACATTTCACATCCCTCTCTCTGGGTGTATATGACTTTCTTCAGTGAACAATTGGAGGTGGTTTGAAACATTTCATTGTTAAAGAGAGCCATTTCCATCAGAATTGATCATCATATAGTATTGTTGTTGCCGTGTATAATGATCTCCTGGTTCTGCTCATTTCACTTAGCATCGGTTCATGCAAGTCTCTTCAGGCCTCTCTGAAATCGTCCTGCTGGTCATTTCTTACAGAACAATAATATTCCATAATATTCATATACTATAATTTATTCAGCCACTCTCCAATTGATGGGCATCCCTTCAGTTTCCAGTTTCTAGCCACTACAAAAAGGCTTTCTCATGTTTTTAACAGGAATGGATGCTGCAATTTATCAAAAGCTTTTTTGGTATCTATTGAGATAATCACATGGTTTTCATTACTATTGTTTTTGACATGTTTTTGACATGTTATGCTAATAGTTCTCTAATATTGAACCAGCCCTGTATTCTTCATATAAGTTCCACGTATTAATAATGTCTGATTTTTTGGGATATATTGCTATAATCTTCTTGTTAATATTTTATTTTTATTAATAAATAATATTTTATTAATAAAATGCTGCATTAATATTTATTAAGCAAATTGATCTATAGTTTGCTTTCTTTGTTTTTAATCTTCCTATTTAGGCTAGCAGCATCATATTTGTATTGTAAAAGGAATTTTATTTTCATTTTTTCCCCCTCAAAACTTTATATAGTATTAGAATCAATTGATGTTTAAATGTTTGGTAGAAATCATTTGTGAATCCATATGGTTCTAGGAATTATTTTTTAGAGAGATCATTGTTGGCTTGTCCAATTTATTTTGCTAAGATAAAATTATTTAAGTATTTTATATCCTCTACTGCTAATCTGGACAATGTGTATTGTTGTAAATATTTATCCATTTCATTTAGTTAGATTTATTGGTAGATATTTGGGCAAAATAGCTACTAAGAGCTGTCTTAATGTCATCCCCTTTGGTGTTTCACCTTTTTTCAGTTTTAATATTGGTAATTTGGTTTTCTTCTTTCTTTTTAAAATCAAATTAGCTAATGGTTTATCTTATTGCTTGTTTATTTCTCATAAAACTAGTCTTATTTATTAGTTTGATGGGTTTTTTTTTTCAATTTCATCAATCTCTGATTTTCAGATTTTCCAACTTGGTGTTTACTTGGGGATTTTTAATTTGTTCTTTTTTGTAGTTTTTTTTTTTTTCCACTTTCATGCTCAATTAATTGATTTGTTCTTTCTCCATTTTATTGATGGTACTATTTAGAGATATAAATTTTCCCCTAAGTACCTCTTTGCCTGCATCCCACAAATTTCTTCTATTGTTTTTATTCTTTTTAATAAAGTTATTGCTGTTTCTATAATTTGTTCATTGATCCACTTATCCCTTAAGTTTAGATTATTTAATTTCCACGTTATTGTGTATTTTCCTTCAAACTATTGCATGCCTGTTTATCCTTGTATCTCTCTCTCTCTCTTTTTCTTTCTCTCTTTCCCTCTCTCTCTCTCTCCCCCCCCTTCTCCTCTACCCAGTTCTTGTCCTTCCACATACAGTAAGATAGTTTTCTTTATCCAAGTGTTTGTTATTTTCTTTCTGAACCAGTTCTGATGAGAGTACTGTTCAATTGGTGCCTGTCAGTCCAATTTATGTGGTGCTTGTCCAGTACCCTATCTTTCTCTCCATTGTAAAACCTTTTCCTTTCACACCTCTTTTATTAATTTATTATTATTTTAATAATTTATTATTTTGTTAGTTTTTACTAGCCTATCTCGCTTTTTGCCTTTTCTCTTAGTGTATTTCTCTTTCTCGGCCTTAATTTTCTTTTTTGAAATCATCCCTTCAAAGTCAACTCACTCCCTTGCTTTTTGTCTTTGTTTACTCCTTCTATATATAAATAGTCCTACATTAACCATAATGAAGTCCTTAGGATTTATCTTTCATGTTTATCTTTTTATGATTCTCCTGAGTCTAGTATTTGAAAGTCATTCTTTTCTATTCTATTCTATTTCCAGCTAAGGACTTTTCATCAGGAGTGGTTGAAAGTTCTTCATTTCATTAAACATTCTTTTTTGTTTGTTTGTTTGAAGAATTAGCTCAGTGCTGCTGGGTAGGTTATTCTTGGTTGCAATTCTAGCTTATTTACCCTCCAGAATATCAGATTCTGAACGCCTTGAGCCTTTCATGTAGGTAGAAACTGATAAAACTTATGTTATCCTGGTAATGGCTCCATGATATACAATTGTTAGTTGAGCTTGTATTGAGCTTGGAATCAGGAAGATGAACTTTGACACTAGAAACAAAGTTTTTTAATCGCAGTTTTATAATCTGTAAAATGTCAGGAAAGATAAGGGAATGGTGTTAGGATTCACAGGATTGTTGTGAGGATCAAATGAAATAATATATGCCAAGTACTTTGCAAACTTTAAAACACTATATAAATATTAGGTATAGAAGTTGGTTCATGTATTACTTTTTGTTTAATTATTAGACAATTCAGCTCTGTTGAGACTGCATCCTGGATTACACTCAAAGTTTTCTGTATTAGGTAGATTTGGTTTAATATATCTACTAGGTTTCTCAGTCTATCTAGAACCACCTTCTCAATTTTAGCTCTTGAGAATTTATTTAGGTCATTTATTTAGTTCAAATATTTTTTTTGTTATGTGATGAAATTTTAAGTCACTATAATTAGAGTCTGATAGGTTGAGGCTAACTATTCTTAAATATAAACTTGAAATGCAGACATTTAATTGATAAATTAACAGATGATAAATTGTGACATCATGAGCCTATTTCACCTTGTACCCAACATTTTTTTTCCCATAAATGAAGTTTGCAACTTGGCTAAATGACTTACTGCTTTTCTGAAGTCACTATCCTTTTTCCCACCTTGAGTTCTTTCCCACTGGGCTTTGCTTTATGAGGAGCTACAGATTCTCTGTGAAGTCAGCGTACAATTCTTCTGTAATTATTTGGCTTAATTACTATTTATTAGAAGAGAACATGCAATACTATAATAATAAACAAAGAAAAGCACAGTTTCCAGCTATGGGTACCCATTTTAGGATATGTGACTAGAAAAACTGAACAACAACAACATTATCCAACCCAGTTCTTTCTGGGCCAAATATTTCATCATGATCTTTAGGTTTAGACAATGTGAATTTCATTTGATTAGGATTTGGACTAGTTAAATTTCACTTGAATCAAATATGGTTGAAATGACTCAACAACAAAGAAGATTAAATGTTGCAATTGAAGTGAGGAAGATCTAAGTTCAAATTCTATGTCAGATATTTACAAGCTGTAAGTGTAAGCATAAGTAATCCTGACAAGTTAATTAACCTTTCTTAGTCTCAGTTTCCTCATCTGTAAAATGGAGATAATAAAATTATCTGCCTCAGAGAGTCACTATGGATATTGAAGGAGATAACACATAAAGTCTTTCCAAACAAAGCACCACATAAATTCTAAGTGGTTTTTCCCAACCTATCTAGCATCTGCTGCCCAAACTCAACTCTTGGTGTTTGTGTCTTTGTATATTCCATTGAATAGGTTTGTACTACAAATAAATGTTGAAGATGGGACTCAAGTTCAGGTTTTCTGACTTAAAACACAGTACTTTTACTTCTATATCTCACAGTTCTCTAAGAATTAGATCTGTCGAAAATGGAATGTGTTGTTAAAGTTGTTAAAGTTCTTTGAAAGTCTTTAAATGTAAACTGAGTAACCATTTATCCAGTGTTGTAGAGAGAAGTTTCTGCCCAAGTATGTGTTGGATCATGTGACCCTTGAAGGGCTTTCCCATTTTGAAATTCTGTGATTCTGTGAATCAGTTTTACTTGGGTCTGTTAGCTATTTTTCAGCTTCAGTTTGTCTATAGAATCAATTTCATCCTATTGATTATTTCATCCCTTAACTAGATTGTTTTACCACCCAGGTTTTAAAGCTATTGCTATATAGCTTAGACTTTTTTTTTTTTTTGTGATTATACATGCTCGAATGCATTTATGTGAGGTGTGTGTGTGTGTGTGTGTGGTCTGTTTACTTTCTAATTCAATTTTGATTGCTGGTTATGAATACATTTAAAATAGAATACTAAAAAGAATTCATGGAAACAAAACACATTATGCATGGACACATTGATTTCCTGTGCCTTAATTACCCCTCCTCCCCAACTTTTTTTCTTTGATTATATATATATGAAGCACATATAGTACTCAGCTCACTCTCCTAGTCATTGTCTACTATTAGCAGATTGAGTGCAAATCAGCACTATTTCACTATGTAACATTGTAAAGGTATCTGAGGTGTCAGATGTCTTCTCTAGTACTCTTTTTCAGAACTCCTATCCAGTTCATTCCCACCATATCAGTGGCTACTTACTCTTTCCTATTGGCTTACTATGTTGTGGCAAAAAGCTGTTTAATTGACTGTAGCTGAACAATAAATAACTAAATACAAAATCCTTGACCAGAGGAATTCTTTCCCTCCCATTCTCTTCTCTCCTACCTCTGCTTAATTTCATCCTACTGATTATTTCATCCCTTAACTAGATTACCCTCCTACCCTCAAACTTCACTTTTCTCCCTTTCTTAGTCCTTCCTGGAAGATTTTGAGTGAGGAAGGAAAAAAATGTTAAGGACCTCCAGGTGAGGAAAGAGGCACTGAATTGCAGTGGCAGTTAGTTACTCAGGTGACTGCCTTATCTCCCCAAATCAGGGGCCCCCTTTTCTCTACCACCTTGGTATCAGATGAAAATACTCATTTAACTTTCCTTAAACTTAAACAAAGTTTTTACTTATTTCCCAACCAAGTTCAATTCTGGATATGACATAGTCAGTAGATTAGTCACTTTTTTGCTTACAGATAAAGTGTTTCATATGTAGAACTGATTGATTGCTGGGCTTCACCTCCTGTTGAACTCTAGTCTATTTGAGTTTCTATTTATAAAGCAACATTTGATAGCTAAGTACTATATTCATCTTCTTCATTATTTAAATTATAGGCAAAAGAAATTAACTGATGGTCAGGCTGCTGGAGATAAATTTCTCCATATTTAGATAAACTTGTCTTTAGATAGTTGACATAGTCTTTTATTGAATCCATAATCAAAGCCTTTTTAACTCAATAGAATGTCAGTGTATATTTTCTCCTGGTATAGTATTCACAGTGATATCTCCTTTAAGGACTTTTACTTTCACCCTAGAAATTTTAGTTCCATCACAATCATTTTCTTTCAAATAATTATTATTTTTATGATTTGTTCTTTAACCTACTTATTATTTAGGGTTTCATTGTTAAATTTCCATTTAGATCTGTGTCTATTGTGATCCCTGGATTATATTTGTTGTGTTACAATAATCTGTAAAGAATATTAACATTGCTGCCTTTTTATATTTGTTTGCAATATCTTTATGTCCTAACACATGATTTTTTTTTTTAAGTTCCATGTGGAATCTTCTTTTGTCATTTGCAAGATGCCATAAATTTTTAAATTCTAATTTCTCTAGCAATTTGTTCAGTTCTATATGTTTGTTTTTGTTTATGCATATCTTTCTGATAGATTTATACAAAATAAAGAGATATTAAAGATTCTTATCACTACAGTGTTACTATCTATGTCTTAGATCAATACATGTTTGTTTTATGAATTTGTATGCTAAGGGATTTAGAACATAGACGTTTATTAATGTTAACCCATTTCTTGCTTCACCATAACCAATTTTCTTGTTTATTCCTTTTAATTTCTCAGATATCGTTTTTGCTTTGTCAGCATGATTGCACCTCCTGTTTTTTAGATTCATTTGATGCATAGACAATTTTTTTCACATCTCCTCAGTTTTGTGAATGTTTTTAAATATATTTCTTGAAAGCAACAGATTATATAGTTTTGTTTTCTTATCCAATCTGTCGCTCTTTTTCATTTAATTGGGTTATTTAATTGATTTGCATTTAAACTTGAGTTAGGTTTCATCTGTTCTTATCATTTTTTCAAGGTTATTATTTTTCTCCTTTTCTGTTGTAAACACAGAACTATGATCCAACAGTTACTTTGAGATATATATGTATACATATAATATATACATAAATATGTATATATAAATAATTTTTTAAGATGGTGCTATTCCCTCTGGCTCTCTTCTCCTTAACCCAGAGCTCTCTTCCCTTTAGTTAGCTTGTTCCCTTTGAGGTTTTGTTTGCTGGTTCCTTTTTTCATTCCTGATTTTATTTGATAATTTAATTCTTCCCCTCTTTTTTCCCCTCTCAGTCAATTGATTTTCTCTCCTCTTCATCTTCAACTAGTCCTGTTCAATAATTTTCTAAATTTTATTTTTGTGCCCCTTTCCAGAGAGAATTTCTCTCACTATTCACTATATATCTTCTCCTTCTGTCTGTTCTAGAAACTCATTCTCTTTCCTGATCCCTATAATTACTTAGTCTCTATTTTCCTTATTCCTCATGTAATCATAATTTCCAAATTCCAATTCTAGCATCTCCTCTGCCATATAGTGATTGCCCCATGGGTTCCTTCTTTCCTTTGTGCTTCACTCCAGAACAAAGTCAATTTACCAATTTTTGCAGGTGACAGAGAAAATACTGCCCCAGGGAAGGCCCTCTCTTCCCTTTTTTCCCTCTCTCTCCTCCTTTGATATATAAAAGACTGGGATGGAGATGGTTAATATCAGTATGTTTGTGGATTTTAATATCAGTAAATGTTTGATTTGTATACCTATTTTACATACTTATATAACCTGGATCACATACACATTTCTTGGGGTAAAAGGGGTCACAAGTGGAAAAAATTTAAGAAGCCTTGCTTTGGATGGAAAGATCAACTGGAATTCTGTTAACTATCTATTGTGTTAGCTGTTCCATCTCTCTGTCTCTCTGTCTCTGTTTCTCTCTGTCTCTCTTTCTGAGTTACTGAAGTTCAATAGCAAGATAAAAGTCTTCATGTCCCAGAATGCAGTGGATGATCTTGGTATCTTTTAGGTCTGACCAAGCTCTAAGTGCTCTACAGCTTCACCTTCAACCACCTTCATAGCTATTAGAACAAATTGTCCTCATCCATCCATTCTACCTGGGAAAGTCTTCACTTGCTTGGGGTAGATATCTCACTAATTCACTGACATATTTGAGACTTGTCAATTATCCTCAACCTAGTTTAGCTTGTCTGCCAAGACAGTGAATGGGACTGATTGGATGAAGTTTTCTCAGTTTGAGACTGATGAGGTATGAGAGGGAGTGGTGTGGGACCCCCTTTGGCCAGTGGTGAGTTTCCTGAAGAATGTACGAATGCCTAAGGAATAAGGCAAGAAGTCTGTGGTAAAAGAAGACAAGTTTATTTCACTGAAAAGAATAGAATCTCCTCAGTGGGTGGAGGCCTGCTAAGATCTTCAGCCCATGGGTTTACAATGAATAGGGCCTCAATGGGCCATTCCTGATGTAGGAATTAGCCAAAATGGGCTTACACTGAGCAGCAGATCAGTGGGCTTTTCCTGGTGTAGGAATAAGCAAAGATTGGGGTTGAATCCTTTTATTTTACCTTCTAAAGCTTCAGACTGGGGAGATTAAGGGCTAGTTTCTGTAAAGGGCAGTGATTATACCCTAGGCCAAGATTTCTGATTGAATGATCTTAAAGTTTCCCTATGAATAGGTGAATGGAGATCCCATTTAGGATCAGAGGGTGGGGCCCCTCCCAAAGGGCAGGAGGGCTTTCAGTTCAGGGCCTCTCCAGCCCACAATCAAGGGAGGAGGCTGAGGAACACAATCAAGGACACACATTTAAGGGGGGCACAGTTTACATCAAGACTAAGTCACATGATTCCTATTCCCAGAGCCGGAAGATGAGGTCTTGAACCCTGGGTTGTAGGGAGTCACATGGTCTCTAAAGGTCAGACCCTCAGGAAGAGACATAAAGTAGTCTGCACTCTAAGCACCTTTATGGATTGGCTACCAGGAAGAAGCCAAAATGAATTTCCCTGGCCAAGGAAGAAATTTAGAGAAGGCACTTTGGTCCTAACCAAGTACCTTTCTACACTAATGAAAATATATGTATATAAGTATTAAGAAATGGCATAAGAAGTGGTATAAAGTGCCAGTAATGCAACACCCCATGTTAGAAAGGCTCTGAGGAGTCTACTTTCAGGAGATTTGTTATGATTTGAAATGGAACTTCCTCAGAGCAAAAGAGTGGACATTCTATAACTAGTTCGGTATACTAACCACCTGGTGGACAGAAGTCTCTTTGTTTATAGTTGTAAAAACAAAACTGGAGAGATACCTTCAAAACCTTTAGTTGGACTCAGCTTCATTCTTTTTGGCTGTTCTCATTCTTGGTGGATCTTTACTCTTGATTTGACTACTTCATTGATGATATCTAGTGAGGTATCATTTCTCAAGAGGGTTTTAGTGTTTTCCCTCTGAGTACAAACTCTGATGCTATGAATATGGGATTAGTTCTTTGTCTGATTTGATTAAGGAGATTAAGGAAGAAATATGGAAGTTTCAACTTTGTGAGTTTTAAAATGTCAAGAGAGTGAGACTTAGAGTTTGAGATTTCAGGCAACAGTGTTAATTTTGGGTTTTGTAACCAGTTTACCATCTTTGGACGAAGCTGAGGTGAGGACTCATCAGTCACACAACATCTTAAAAGTAAACTTGGAGAATGAATAATATAGAAACTATGCCAAAAGTGAGACTTCTAAGGTTTGTAGACTGGCACTAATTACAGAATATTCAGGTTTTCTTCAAGATCCCTAAGTTACATCAGTGGTTTGTACTAGTCCCTTTCCCAATCATACACACATGTAGAAAATTTATATTTATATTTCAAATATCTTTTCTTATTTTGTTAGGTTGATTATCTGAGAATATGCCTTTTACCAGAGTGCCTATTATAAATAGATTTGGAATAATTTCAACCTCTTATCATGAAGAACTTTTGAAACATAGTGCAAAAAACATAACCAAAAACATAATTGAAAAGCCAAGGTAAGTATGAATTTTAAAAACTTTAGTAAATAAAGTCATTAAGTTTTCATATAATCAAGTTTTATGAGTTACTGTCCTAGTAGAAATGGTCACACTATTCAAGAAGGGTGGACAAGATATTACTCATTTTCATTGAAAATTCAAGAACTAAAATGATTATAAAATTCTTGCTTGTATATGAAATACTTTATAAACTGCATAGCTCTCTCAGTATTAACATTCTTTATTAGATGCTTCACTTCATCACTGTTTCAAAATAATAATAATGGTAAATAAAAGGTCATGTATATATAACATTTGAATAGGTAGGCCAGGCCTGCCAATTCTAGACTATATGAGTCTGGAACTTTCCATGACTGTACATACTTAGACAATTATTATAGGAGATAACTGTATATCATAAGATCATAGTTTTAGAAAGGACCTTGGAATCTATTTAGCTCAACTCTCTAATTTTGGAAATTTAAAAAAAAAAAAACAACTGAGATTGAGAGATTAAAACTTGACCAGGATTACATAATTAATAAGTGTCTGAGGGAGAATTTTAATCTAGGCCTTCCTTTTTCTAAGTCCAAAAATTGCCTACAATTTGTTCATTACTAGCCATGGTGATAAAGGAGTTGACCAGAAGGAAACTTGTTCTGAAAAGGGGAAGCTAGAAAAGAGTGACAGTGCCCATATGAAAGTGAGACTCAACAGGAAGAAGTAACTAATTTTTCACCTTAATAGATCAGATGTAACTATTGTGCTCTCTCTCTCTCTCTCTCTCTCTCTCTCTCTCTCTCTCTCTCTCTCTTTCTCACCCACCCACACACCCACACCCACACAATTATTAAATACAAATCAAGCAGGTGAGGTCTAAGGAAGTTAAATGAGTTGTCCACAGTTCAACAAGTAGTAACTATTAGACAGGATATGAACTAAGATTTCCATTCTACCATGGTTCCTTTGATCCAGAAATCCTACACACAACTGACTTGTACCCCATAGAGGTAAAAGATACACCACCAAATGTATGTATATCATTTGTATTAGCAAAGAGGTGGGAACAAACTAAATATCTATGACCTAGAGAATGACTAAAACATTAGAATAAATACATGTAATTGAATATTACCATTTTGTAAGAAACATAAAGAACACATAACCATAGGAAGACATATTAACTGATACAAAGTGAAGTATGCCTAACCAGGAAAACTACACATAAGAAATTTAGCAATCTAAGTTGAAAGAACAAGTATAAAAGACTGATTGAGGTATTCTTGTGATCATGAAAAATAATCCCAAAGAGACATGAGATTTTACTTCCCCTCTTTGCAGAAGCGTTGGATTATGAAAATGAAACACTGAATATATTTTTGTTCACTTTATTTTAAGATTTATAACTGACAGAAAATTTGCTTATTATATTGAAGGATGTATTTGTCACCTCTGGAAATTTTTACACCAATTATTGTTCAAGACCTTCTACACCCCCTATTCCAAATAGTCTTAAGTTAGAGGTATTTAAAGAAGGTATTTTGATAATTACATTTCTCCTCATAAATTCTCAGATATCTTTTATAATGTGAGATTTTCATTTTCAGTATATTAATTTTACTCTATTTGAAGTTTTTCATTTTATAAGTATGCTAGACATTTATGTGTTTAATAAGATATTATATACAAATATTTTCCTGTATTTATATAACATTATATAGACATATTTTATATGTACTATATATACAATATATATGTACATATACATACACAACTGTATACCTAATATACATATATTTTGATGATTCTCCAATCTATGTATCCTACCATACTAATTTCTAATTTCACATTTCCAACTGTCTTTTAAACACTTTCAACTGGATGTTCAATAAATATCTTAAACTCAACATGTCCCAAACTGAGTACATTATGTTTCTCCCTAAACCCTCCCAACTTCCTCTATTACTCTCCAGAGAATATCATCTTTCTACATCTTCACAGTCCATTAGGCTTGCAAACTAGGAGTTATCCTTGATTCCACACTGTCTCTAATCTCTACTTTCTCTCCATCTCTTAACCCATCCAATTTATTGCGAAGGCCTGGTGATTTCACCCTTCTGTCCTCTGACACTATCACCATTGTAGTACAGGCCTTTATCATCTCATGCCTAAATTATTGTAATAATTTGCTAGCAAATCTGACTGCCTCAAATCTCTCCTCACTCTAATCGACCTTTTTTTTAGACACCAAAGCTATTTTCATCACTTATATTCAAACATTACCATTTCTTTATTACTTTGTACAGAAGGCAGAACTAGAATTGAGCTTTAAAGTAAGTTAAGGGTTCCAAGAGACACTATCAAAGGCTTCTGGAAGATGATAACAAAATTTGGCTGCCTGAAGTTCATTAGTACCATACACCAGTTCCATGATGGCATTCTTACTTGAGCTCTGGATAACGGAGAATAGTCTTGCACTTTTCTCAGTCCTCGGTAGAGTAAATCTGGATTGTATGCTTGGTCCCATGCTTTTTAACATGACATTTTTATGATGTTGGATGTCTTCAACAAGAATGAAAATGGCATCAAGAACAACTCATGTACTAATCATAAATTAACTTGAAAAAACTATAAGGTATCATTGAAATGGAGGGAAGACTGTACCAACATGATTTTTTTTATTTGCAGATGATTATATCCTCAATTCATCCTTTGAGGTTGAGATGCAGTAGAGGATGGACCAATTCTCTGTTATTTATGCTAATTTTATATATTTGAATTAATTTATTTAGTCCTTTGTAATTTTTCTTAAATTAGAGGTGACTAAAAACTTTCATCTCTTTGCAGTCATTAAAACTACTTTATCTTTTAATTTTTATGATTCTCATATTTCTAGACTATTGATCTACTTGGGCTTATTTTGGTAAATGAAAAATATTTTTTCCTAGGAATATGTTATGTTTAATAGCTTGAACTTAATTATTTAGAAATCCAAAATGATAGCCATAAACATGTTTTTACTTGTTTAGAAAACCTTTGTTAATCACAAAAGAATTCATCAAGAAATTCAATGACACAGAAAATCCAGAGGATAAGAAGCACTTACAGGACCAGGCTAGAAAAATGCTATTTAGATGCAAGGTAATTTCATGGTGATCATTTGGGTTTCTTCTTCCATTTAGTGAAAATTTATCATTAAAATCTGGCAAAAATGCTGTAATAATAACTTGTTTTCATTAAACATTGTCAGGAATAAAGTTCAGAGTAAATATTGTAATAAAATTGTTCCTTATCAAATGATTTAGGCAAATTTCACAGAAATCATAAGATTTAATTGATTAGAGACATCAACTCTAATTGTCCAAAATTAAACCCTTGATTTTTGTCAGTAGAAATTGGCAAAGTCAGCCCTTATCTATATAAAAAGCACAAAGGTTATGTACAAAATCTTGTTCATGAAATGAGAATATTTTCTTTAGTTGTAATAGCTATTTAGTTCAAAGAAATAATTGGTAAAGAACTCTTTTGTATTTAGGGCATCATATCTCTTTATTTGAGATTTATTGTTTAGCAGGAAGAGCTATGTATATGAAGGGCTTGAATTTGAATTCTATCTCTGCCACTTACTACTTATCAAATTATTCTTCTTCTCTTATCCATAGTTTCTTTAACTTTAAAATGTGGGCATTGAACTAGACTTTTGGAATCCCCTCTGGCTCTAAAATATATGGGCCCATGACATATAAAATGAAGGCAATATTTCAGTGACACATCTCTGATAATATAGTGTAACATTTTTGGAAAGAAAATATACAAAACAATTAATTTTTATTATGGGAAAAATGGATTTTCCTTAAACTAGCAGGCTACATAGATGGTAATTCAAAAGTATTTCCATTAAGGCCAGTCAATTAATCAAGAACTCATGAGAGATTATGCTCATTAGAATTCTAGGGGAACTTCAAAGTTGTCTTGAAAATGTAGAGTTCTCTCTACATCTTCCTGATCTTAAGAAGATAAAGATATTAATCTAATACCAGACTTTCTCATGTTAGGCCATTCTGAAGAAACTTGAGTTACTTCTTATAAAAACAGCATTTACAAGGAAACTTTTGTTAGTATAGCTTGTACTCCTAATAGAACTCAATATGGTGATAGGAAAGGAGCACTGAAATTTTTGACAGATTTAGGTTTAAATCCTGACTTTGCTACTTACTTTTAGCTATGTGACTTTATATAAGTAAGATATCCTCTTTGAGCCTCAATTTCATTTCTGTAAAATGAAAAAATTTGATAAGATCATCTCATACAGTTCTAAATTTTCTGGTTCTAACTATTGACACTTAGCTTATGGTGTGCTACCCTCTTAACTTGTTGGATTTCAACGTACTTTTTTGAACATAGCACTATCTTTCCTGTCATGTATTCAGTTTGCTTGTCTTAGAGTTTGATACCTAGTCCCAATCTGTTTTTGCTCTAATCTTTGCTAAGATTGCCTGGCATCATCTTCCAATTCACATGAGCAAGAGACTGCTTTATTGTATTATTATTAATCAACTATAGCAGCTGTGCTTTTGCCTCATTTTCATATTTTACTCTTATGATTATGAATAGTGTTCCCCAGTGGGAAAGTCCTTAAACTTGCCCTGACTGAATTGGCTGAAATACGATCAATACAGAGCACCTATGTAAATGGGTAGCATATTGATGGGGGCTGCAACCACTTTAGGCAAATTAATCCCTCCGATTTGGATTATTAGTTTTGTTCCTTTGACATTTATTGCATAATAATAATGAAAACAATGTATTTTCCAGCTAACTTCGTAACAAAAAGAATTTTTTTTATTCTTATTTCATTAGTTTCTATTATAAAACAGATGCAGTTTTTGGAGGGAATAAGATTATCCTAAAGTTATTCTTAAAATGAACACAAGCTTTAAAAAAACATATTTTTGAAAAAGCAATTACTATTATAGAATATTAATTCTGGAAGGGATCTCAAAGATCATCCAAGCCCTACAATACACAGAAGGGGAAATTATTTGCCCATGGTCACATAGTTGCTTAGCGTTGGCCAAGCTGATGTTAGAGTACCAAATGAAAAATTTCCATTTGTGTTGAAAATCAAGAAGAAAATCATAGTAAGATTAGCAGAAAAGGAATTATCAAGTTTTTTTTTCTATTTATCTTTAAGAGAGAACTTTTAAGTCACATCTAATGTTGGTAATTAATTCTCATTCAAAGTGTTCACCCAAAATATTACATTATGAAAAAGATAAGCACTTGACTAACATTTAATATAAATAAATAAAAGCAAATACATAATTTACCCTAACAAAATTTCAAATTGAAGCTTAATGACTTCAAAGCATACTTTGGTTACAGTGATTTAAGTGATTTATAATCAACTTTGATTAATCATTGTCAACAATAATAACACTGATGTTTTTAATTATGAAGAATAATTACTTAGATTTTTAACACTAATAAAATGGATTGAAAATTCATAAAAATTATAAAGGTAAGTATGATCTGCATCTCTAACCTTTAGATTATCAAAGATTTTTTCAAAGAAGTAAACTTTTATTTATCTATATCTATATCTATATATAATTTTTATAGATAATAAATAATAACAAATATTTTTTGTTCTTTTGGGATGAAAGTCTCTGAAAGTTTTTGCAAATATAACTGTTAATTACTGTAACATTTTATGATGGACTGACCTCCACTTAAAATAAACTTTTCACATTTTATATTTTACCCTTTTCCTCATAACAGAGAAGATTAGGACTCAGCAGCCTGGGTGTGGGTAGTCATGTAGATCTTCCTGTTGCATGGATTGAGGCAATTTATTTAGCTCAGTGCAAAGGAGAAATCCAGGAAGGTACTGTACTGTAAACTCTAATTATGTAACCATTTTAAGTATTTTTAAGTCAGACTAAAAATAGAATGTATGTAGAATAGTTTAAATACCCAATGTGCAGAAGTAAATGAACACTAATACAGCATTTGATAAATATAAAGATCAAAGTTTTGGGGAAATGAATTCGCTATTCAACAGAAACAGCTAGAAAAATCGCAAAGCTTTCTGGCAGAACTTAGACATAGACCAACAACCCATACCGCATACCATGATAAAATCTGAGTACTTGAGTTAGACAAAAGGTGACAGCATAAGTAAATTAGGGGATCATGGAAAACAGTACCTATGAGATCTATGGGTAATTGAAGAATTTATGATCAACAAGAGTTAGAGAGGGACACAGGAGGTAAAGTAGTTTATTTTAATTGCATTAAATTAGAAAGTTTTTGCACATGCAAAATTAAAATGCTGCCAAAATTAGAAGGAAAGCAGTAAACTGGAAAAAAATTAAAACAAGTTTCTCTGATAAAGGTCTCATTTCTTGAATACATAGGAAACTGAACCAAACTTAGAAAAGAAAGAGCATTTCCATAAAATAAATAGATTGATAATCAAATGATACATCAAGGCAGTTTTCAGTAGAAAAAAGCAAATTTATCAATAGTCACATAAAAATACTATAAATCACTAGTAATTAGAGATATACATATTAAAACAACTCTGATTTACCACCTTGTACCTATCAGATTAGCTAATATGACAGAAAAGGAAAATGATAAATGCTGGAGGGGGAACATGATAAAATAGGGACAGTGATAAATTGCTTAGTGGAGTTCTGAACTGGGTCAGCCATTCTAAAGAGCAATTTGGAATTATGCTGAAATGGGCTATAAATCTATTTCCTTTAATTCAGTAATGCCATTATTATATCTTTGCTCCAAGGAGATTTAATAAGAAGGAAGAGGTCTATATGTACAAAAATATTTCTAGTAGCTCTCTTTGTATTAGCAAAATAAATAAATAAATAAGAAAAAAAGAAAGAAAATTAAGAGGATGCTCATTAATTTGGGAATGACTATACAAGTTGTGGTATATGATTATAATGGATTTCCATTGTGTAAGAAAGGTCAAAGGTGATGAATTTAAGGGAAAAAAACAGGGAATATTTATATGAACTATTGCAAAATGAAGTGAACAGAGGTAGGGAATCTTTGTGTGTGGTAGTGGCAGTATAATAATGATGATCAAGTAGAAAAGAATTAACTACCATGATCAATACAATAATCTATGATAATTCCAAAGAATTCATGGGGGAAACAGCTTTCCACCTCCAGAAAGAGAACTAATGGACTCTTCAGATTGATTTTTTTTTTTCAGGAGAAAGCTCTGGTAAAATGTCAGAGTAAGTTAAAAAAAATTCCAAGATCTCCCCCCACAAACAAGACAAAATACACCTCAGAGCAAAAATAGAAGAGTAAAAACAAGGAAGAGTTCGGAAGAATAGTGATCCTTTTGGAACAATTGAAGAAGATTCAAAGAAAGATACTATGATGGAGGATTAGCCCCAATAAAGTGTAAACTTCTCTAGGCTAGTTCTACCAAAACAGCAAATGGTGAGCACTAAGGCTAACTAAGTTGGGAGGTAGACGTAGCCCCAACCACAGGATTTTCACCTCCCAGTATGAGGAGTTGGACTTCTGAGTTGGAGAAGATTGAGGGAACCTCTGCTGATAAGGACACCAGCCCAGATGTGCTGCTAAGACTACCCTGGGTGAGAAGGAACCAGCACAGACCCATTGAATATGGAGAAAGTGGGGTAGAGATGCTGCTGATTGTGGGCATTTATAGGAGGGCTGAATTATTGATTTCAGTCCCAGGCCAGAGGGAAGAACTGAAGGAAGATCCCAGGGCAGAGGCACCATCCTTCATTTCTCAGGCATATGAGTGATTACACTAACAAATTTCTATAATTAAAAAAAAAAAAAAAACAAGTAGGCAGAGGAGAAAGAACCTAACCATAGAAAGTTACTATGGGAATAGAGAAAAACCAGGGTTTTTTTCAGAGAAGGATACTGAAGCAAAAAAAGAGGTCTCTTTTACCCTAAAGAGTAATGTCAAATGGTCACTGTTTAAAAGTTTAAAAGTAATTCATGAAAGAATTCAAAAAAATCTTTAAAAGTAAAATGAGACTGAGAAAAAATTAAAAATAGGAACAATTAAAGAAAAAAAAAGATTATGAAAAGAAAGGCAACCAACTAGAAAAGGAGATCCAGAATCTTAAGGAAGAAAGTAACTCCTTGAAATTGGCAGATATTTCATTTTTTAAAACTTTAGCTCAATTCTCTCTTTGAACAAGGAGATGCTTTTCAGAGAAAAAAAATTTGCTCATTGTTCTGATTTCTTTCTAATTTTGGCAACATTGGTTTTGTTTGTAATCAAAATTAACCACTTTATCTCTTGTGCTTTTTTTTATCGTTTTCTTTGATCATGAACTCTTGGAAAGTAACACTTTCCATGGTAACCCAATTAGACACTTTATGTCTAGTTCAAGTACACATTTAGATCTCATGTGGTGCAAAATGTTGGTATATGCCTCGATTTTGCCAGAAAGCTTTCTAGTTTTCCTAGATATTCTTATTGAATAGTGAATTCCTGCCATAAAAGCTTGGATAATTTATGTAGATTTGTTTTATATACTCCAATTTTGCTAAAGTTGTTAATTTTTAAAATAATTTTTAAGTTGATTCTCTTAGGTTCTCTAAGAATATATTATATCATCTACAAAGAATGGTAGTTTTATTTCTTTACTATGTATATTTATTTGCTCAATTTCTTTCTCTTGTCATTATAGTAGTTAGCATTTTTAGTGTAATATTGAATAATAATGGTGATAATGGACATGTTTGCTTCACTTAAAAATGGGAAGATTTCTAGTTTATTTTCATTGCAAATAAACCTTGCTCTTGGTTTTAGTTAGATGCTACTTGTCAGTTTAAGGATAGCTTCATTTAATCCTGTATTTTTTAGCAGAGAATATTATATTTTGTAAGAAAAAAGTTCCTGCATTTATTGATGGAATTATATGATTTTGTGTGTTTTATTACTGCTATGATTAATTGTGGTTATAGTTTTCTATTTTTGAACTAGTCATGTATTCCTGGTATAAATTCTACCTACTTATCTTATATGATCTCTGGAATATATTGTAATGTTTTTGTGTTCTATTTTAATATTATTAATATTTATATTGGAATTTGGTCTATAGTTTTTTTCCCTGTTTTTGCTCTCTCTGGTTTAGGTATCAAAACCATTTTTGTATCATGATTGTCTCTTTTAATTGGGTCTAATTTTGCTTTTACTTTGTCTGAAATCATGATTGCTACTCCTCTCATTTTATTACTTGAGCTATAGCATGATAGTTTCTTTTCCAGTGCCTTATTTTTACTTTGTGTGTCTTTTTGTTTCAAGTGTGTTTCTTGTAAACAGCTTTTTGTTAGCTACTAGTTTCTTTTTGCTTTTTTTTTTTTGCTTTTTGCTAAGGCAATTGGGGTTAAGTGACTTGCCCAGGGTCACACAGCTAGGAAGTGTCTGAGACCAGATTTGAACTCAGGTCCTCCTGACTTCAGGGCTGGTGCTCTATCCACTGCACCACCTAGCTGCCCCAGCTACTAGTTTCTAATCCATTATGCTATCCACTCCATTTTATGGGTGAGTTTGTCCCATTTATATTCACAATTGTAATTGCTATTTCCCTCCATTGTACTTTCTTCACTCTAATCTTCTCTTCCCATCTCTTTGTTCTGTCTCTCTTTGTTTGTGTCTCTGTCTTTTTATCTGTCTCTGTCTGTCTGTCTCTGTATCTGTATCTCTCTCATCAAAAGTCTGTCTTGCATCTGGCCACAGTTTATTTTAATTTATCCTCCCTTTATTATACTCCTCTTTTCTTTTAGTTTCTCCCCTTCCCAATTCACTATTGGGTAAGATGATTTCTTTACCCACCTGAATTTGTTTATATAGTCTTCCCTCTTTAAGACAGTTTTGATGAGAGTGAAATTCAAATGCTTATCATTCCTTTTTTATTCTTCCTTATATTTCTCTTTTATGTGAAAATTATTTTTCCTAACACTCCTTTATAAAGAGTTTAAAAATAATATATCAGATTGCATTTTAAGGCACCATAGCTAACAAACGTTTGAGAAAACATTTGTCTAGTTTAGGAGAATTTAGGAGGTTAAAAGGAGAAACCTGTGGCATTGGAGAGGTGGCTGGCTAGGAACAAAATTTAGTGGCAGTTATGAGTCTTGGGGGCTGTGCTGGAGATAGTAGCAGCAGCATGAATATTGGTAGCTCTGAATAGCCAGAAACAAAAAGGGGGTTGGAGATCTATTTAGAAAATTCTCATTTTCAAATGTTTTATTTCTTCCAATTGTTCCAAATAATCCAGGGATAGCTACAATTCTACAAGATCATTTGAATTACTGTTTATTATCTTTGATTATCCATTGACTTAAGTGACTGAGAACCACCTTAAAGTACAAAATAATAAATTCTAAAACAAGGCCAAGATTTTATGTGTACTTTTTTTCATATTTTTTTAATATTTCAGAAGCTCTAAATATGCTTTGTTCTTCTTTGGATCATGCCTCCTTTCACTGCAGTCATCTGTCATCATTATTTTTCATTGCTGAATCGGTTTTGTATAGAATCTGTTGTGATGCATCCCAGAAATCATATTTATATTCAAGTGAAATAAAATTGATAAAGGTACTTTAAAATTGTTATGTTTTTCTTAAGTTGCTACATATGTTCTCATACTACTATTTTAGGACCTACATATGTTATTATATTTTATTATGAATTTTCCTTTTGTTGTTTAGTATTCTAATCTTTTTTTAATACACACTATTGTTTGATATAACATATCCAAAGGCATGAGAGGTAACATGGCCAGCTTTGAAGCCAAGAATTGCCTAACAGAACAGTTTATTCAATTTATTTAGCCTCTCAATGTTCTAGGCAGCTCTTTAAGATTACAATTTGCAGAGAAAGAGCCAATCTATTTTGAAAGAATGTTTCCTCACCAAAGGGACTTTTTCTCTTTTTTCATGAGGCAATTGGGATTAAGTGACTTGCTTAGGATCACATAGGTAGGAAGTGTTAAATGCCTGAGGTCAGATTTGAACTCAGATCCTTCTGACTTCAGGACTGGTGCTCTATCCACTGCTCCAACTAGTTGCCCTTCTTTTTTTTTTTTTTTTTTTTTTTTTTTTTTTTTTTTTTTTTTTTTTT